>VUQK01001776.1:3885-20710 GCA_015106715.1 Bujurquina vittata
TTATTTTTGAGTAGTATATTTCAAGCGCAAAAATTTTTGTTTCCCCGTTGGGGGGGGGGGGGGGGGGATTAAAAAAGAAGAAAAAAAAAATCAGCATCTGCTAGAAAAAGGCTCAAAGCACTGAGAAACACCAAGGGTGGAATAAATCACATATTCACTGACTCATTAGCACCAAGTTTAAACATCCATCGATCTTTTTAACAGCTCATCCAATTCAGGGTCGAGGATGGGCTGGAGGCTATCCCTGCTGTCACAGAGCAAAAAGCACATTAAACATGTCTACCCACTCACAGTATACCAGTATTTAAAGAACGAATGGAGGAGCGCGCACACAGCCTTTGAATCTGCGAGTGAATGTTGCAACCTGAGGGAGTCAGCTGGCTGCTCCCGTCGTATTTATGCTGTCAGGGAGGAATTCTGCAGCTAGCCTCGACCTGCACACCACCGCTGCAGACACGCAACCCTACTTCTCATTGCCAACCTGATTTTTCCTGGCTGTTTTTGAGGAGTCTGGGTCCTGGGAAAGTTATACTGGTGGAGGCTGAGCAGTAGAATCAATGCATCTGAACAGCAGCCATGAGTCAGAGTCACAGAAGATGTAGCAAAATCATATGTTTAAGAACTTTTTGGCCAATTCTATCACTTAAGGTTTGAAAAATAAAGTAATGCAAAGTGTTTGTGGAATTTTGACACCGCTTCAGATCTGTACCAACATATGTCGAAAACTACTGGAGGAGGAATAAAAGTGACCATGACCTGAGTGTGAAAGGGAAGCGGTTGATTTACCTGCAAATCTTAGCTCCCACCCTCACCTATGACCCGGAACTGTGGATAGAGATGGTGAATTCAACATCTTCCTCTGAGCACTGTCGGGGCTCTCCCTTTACATATGCAGTGAGAAGGTCCAGGCATGTCCAACTGGGAGTAGACCAAGGGGTGCACATTTTCCTGCTATTTTTTCCAAATATAAACAAAACTGTATTTTAAGTTTGAATAGATGAAATGCCACTTACAAAAAACTTTTACTATGAAGGAAACAGGAAAAGACCTTGGCAGGACAGAAGCAGATTAGTGGATGGAATATTTAGGTAAGGTAGTAGTGAAACTAATCTGCTTTAGCCCTTCAAAGCAGGAATTTCAGAATAGGAAAAGCCAACTGATGGTTACCATCTGTCCTTGTAAATAACAGTCCTATAAAGCAGAATAACCAGCTGTTTTACTTCAATTGACCAGTATGACAAGCATTTTACCCCTTTAGAATATCCACATTTAAGAAAAAAAGGCTTTTGAAAGGTTTCATTTCCCCCTGAAACGCGTACATCCAAAATTAACAACTTCCTTCCTTCGCATATGCAAACAAAACTCCCTCTTTCAGGCGTCTCTGGACTAAATTTAGCTCACGATGAAGCTGACAGTTCCAAACATAGACTGTGGCGGGATATTTTAAGAGCACACGGGGTGAAGTGGAAACACAGTCTGAGTTGGACAGAAGAGGGACGCTGGAAGAAATGAAACATCACGCACTGGGAAGAAGAAATTATAACGGCACACAAATCCACTGAGGAGAATGTGGCAGCCGGAGGTGTCGCACAAAGTTGTCAAGTCATTTTAGCAAGAGGATCTGGAGAGGACTGATAAACACACACACACACACACACACACACACACACACACACACAAACACACACACACACACAGTGTGTTCACTCAGCTTGCTCTAAATTCACATCGCACACAGCAGCTGGCCTGAATAACAAGTTAAGACAGGCCTTATGATGGCCAGAAGAGACCAACGCAGAGGAAAAAACACACCTTTGATAAGCCTTTAATAGCCTGCTGCATTTCCCCTCTTCATTCACTGCCCGTTTCCTCTCTGGACAATCAGTGCAAACACCACCGCTCAGGAACAAAGCTTCTTCACAGAGGGCCCTAAAAGGCCAGTTCTGAAGAAGATCCTGCCTCTTATTTGTATGTATCTCAAGTTAAACACAGCCTCTGTTTAGAACTAAGACACAGTCCCTGTGTTTTACAGGGCTTGTCGTATATTTTCTAGTGTGAAAGGTGACGATAAGCACGAGATGAAGCATCTTTCTCTGCTAATGGGGCTGAGAAATCAAATAGAGAAAAAGGAGCAAGGCAGGTCACTCAGCCTTTAAGTGTAGCTTCCACTCAATTATTGATAAATACACTAAACAGTCAGTACGAAGCTTCAGCAAATGCCTTTCTGTAGCTCGGGAGGGTTTGGACTGAGCCTCTCTCTTCATTCATTGGCACAGGCAAGGTTTGTCAGGGCTGCTGCACTTGTCACTCGTAGATAAAGCTGCTGCTAACAGCCTCACAAGATACGCAGAGCCACTAACACTCACCCCCCAGCACAAAGCTTACAAATCACCCCCCAACAAGCTCCAGAGCCACTCAGTCAAACACGGAAGGCTCAGCCACGAGAAACAAACTAGTCCCCCAGTGGGAGCAGAATGTCAATTATCTAGCCCAGTTAGCTAAATGTTGGCCAAAGTTGCTGAAATTCCTATGGACGAGTTGCCAGAACTTTAAGGGCAAAGTTGAATGAACCATGTCGAGGCGAAAACAGGAAGCCTGTCGGGACTGCCGGAGCTCACCGTTCAGATTCACACACCATTGTTCAAAGTGCAAATTAGCTAGCTTTAATGTTTGCTAAAGTTAGCCGGCTAGCTGTCCGACAATGGAAGCAGACGGGTTAAAGTTTTGAGCAAGCTCCGGGAGTCTCCGAGGAGGCGCTGAATCGGCGCTATTCGCAGCCAGCTAGCCGCGGCTGTATGACGCCGCGTTGCTTCCCACCGGGGAGCCGTGGTGGGGAGGGGGAGGCTCACTCACCGGAGTGTCGGTCCGATACAGTTGGTGTCGGTACTCTCGATTTCCCGCAGGATACGTTCGTGTTCGGCGGCTATCTCCAAACTCGCCATCCTGCATGTTGCTCCGGACGATTCCGAGCCGAGCAGAACGGACTCGCCGGGATCTTTGCGTCACGGCAGGAGCAACCACAGGGTTGGTTTAATACATCAACCGAGCAGCCCGAGTGAGCGGAGTTTCCCTCTGTGGCAGGAAGCTGGGACACAACTTTTCATATTGTTAATAGAAAGTTGGAACAGTTATATTTATTTTGAAAATAATAAAGCTATTTAAAGCGGTTAAATAGATCAGCGGAATTTTCCATCATGTACTTGGCTAGTAAAATAAACAAGATTATTTACTGTCCTGTTTAAATGGTGTGTTATTTCTAATTTAGTCTAAAATTACAATTATGCTCCACAATGCACAAAATTCAAGTAAAAAATAAAAATAGTGACAAGAAGTAAAAATATATGTGCTTAACAAATTTATTGTACACGACCTGTCATTCAAAACAACAATACACAAATATTTTTAAAATCTTGAACTGTTTAAGTGCTTTACTATTTTTTTCACCTTTTTTTTGCCAAACGGTAAATGTAAAATTTCCTGGATAATAACAATATATTTTACCAGTTAAAGAGCTTGTGCATACTGGCGGATTAACCATTACAGACACATAAAATATTTTTTATTTAACTGTTAATTTACGGCAGCTGTGGCATAAACCTTACACTGGGTGGTAGTCTAATAAATTTGCTCATATATACAAACCATACATAAACATTTATACATTGATACAAATATTAGTACACAGGAATGGAGAATAGACAGAAATTTAATGTATATTTCTAGATTTGAAGTTGTTTGGATGATTTAAAAAAAAAGTAAAAATCAAAAAGTCCAAAATAAAATTATTTAATTTGAAAAAGCTACCAAAGGGAATTTTTTTTAGCTCTTAATCATCTCTGTTTTAAATGGACAGTCATTAAACCCACAATGTTTAAATATGTGGCCGGACGTTGTTGTTTTTTTAGCTCTTAATCATCTCTGTTGTAAACGGACAGTCATTAAACCCACAAAGATCTACAATGAGTATCAGTTTCTCCTCACAGATAAAAGAAAAAATAATAATAATGTGGATACAGCTTTCCAAATTTATGTCTCCAAACTCTGGAGCAGCCAACTTATGAATGTTTGAGATGCAAACCCTGCAGATAATTTTAAGAAACTCCCTTTAACTCCCCTTAAAAAAGCTCTTTTAATCTGGCATTTAACCAGTGGTTCTGCTTAATAATAATATAAATAATATAAGCCACATGTGATGATCTGTCAGATTCAAACCATCTTCATTGGGCCTTCACATTGGCCTTCGACTTCTGTTACTTCAAAAACTGTTGTTTTTTTTAAATTATTTTGTTTGATCGTCTCCTTTTATGTGTTACTTATTTCTACTTATGTATTATTTGTATGACCGTGTGTCTGATGGATTGCTCGTTTCTTTAATAACCGATGTAACATGTAAGTGATCTCATTGAAAGCCTTTTGAAACTCAATTTGTGATATTGGGCTATACAAATAAAATCAACTGGAATAAACTGAAGTAACTTTCACAGAGGGTTTCCAGTCTTTACTTGCAGAATACAACAATTTTCATTCCTGCAGAAACATTTAGACGCAACGGTAGAGTATGTCAAATCACTCCACTCACTCCCTCATCACTCCAGTGCAATTTAAACAATTTTCCGGAAACAAAAGAGTGAGAGTGACTGACGTTTGCTTTCTCTTTTGTGAAATAAACCAAGACTTCCTTTTATGTTTTCAAAATAAAACCATCAGTGTAACGCTGACCTCAAATCTTTTAGCTTTTTTTAAGCTTATTTCAGTCTAGCTTTGCTTTATATCCAACACTATACAAATTTTAAGTATTTTATATTTTCATGAGCTATATCTACACATAAAAAAGGAAAATATTGTGCTTTTATTTTGGAGGCACAGTTGAGTTAAATCAGGTGTTAGACTGAATCCAGCTAGCTTGATGCTGCTTGTTCTGCCTGCTGTCGGAAGGGACCGCGGGAGAGAGAAAAGTTAAGATGGAGGTAAAAAAAAAGTTATATAGTTTGAATAATTGAACATGAGTGAAGATATACGCTTGTTTGTTTCTTAAATTGTGTTGTCGTGCAGTGTCAGTGTTTTGCATGCCTGGCTGAGCTCGCAGCGCTTTGCACGCTTCCAAAGGATCAGAGTCCACGAGCTGTAATCGCCCTGTTGCTGAAAATCAAACGTTACTATTGTGCAACTTTTGTCAACTGTCATTTTACCGTGTGTTTCACGAGGTTGTCATTCAGAACTCACTGACACACACACACACACACACACACAATGTACATCTAAGACAGCCAACCCCTAACCCTGCGCATGTGCCACCTGCTCGAACTGACCCTTGGACTTCAATAATTCAGATAATTGTGATTTCCACACAGTCAGTAAACAAATCCACACGCACGCGCCTGTGTGTGACTTTTTAAGGATGCATCTGAGTTGTGTCTTTGAGGCTGACCGAAAACAATAAGGTGAAAACTAGCAACACCAGCAGTTATAGCAGGCTCACAACTGGCTTTATATTTTGCCAATAAGAAATCCCTGTAAGAGGCGCTGTTGTCTGAGTAGTTCTATAGTGTTTTTTGAATTCTTTAATTCTTCTTCATTTTGTGTTTATTGGCTGGACATTCACTAATTTACAACTCATGTGGAATGTTATCACTGGCGGTTTAAAACATTTTCTTAATTTGCATGCTTGTGCAGGACAGTCTGCCAAAGGCATCCAAATTTTAAGCATAATGCTTTAATCTATCTCTCACAGCCACAGAAGAAGTTGATTAACTCAGCAGACAGCTGCGTGGATGAGGCTCTCCTCGGCCTCGTCAGGGCCTCGGGGAGCCTCTCTCTGCTGAAGGGCCACAGAGTTGTGCTTCGGTCTGACCTCCAAAACCTAAAGGGCAAAGTGGCCCTGCTGTCTGGAGGAGGTTCGGGCCACGAGCCAGCACATGCAGGTAGGACTTTAATTCTTTAAAAGTGAAGTCGGGATACGTCTGATTACCTTGGCTCTGATTTCTCCTCCTCCTCCTCCTAATTTTCCGCGTCCTCAGGTTATATTGGAGCTGGGATGCTGTCGGCGGCTGTCTCAGGAGGAGTGTTTGCATCGCCGCCTCCTGCCAGCATCCTGGCTGCCATTCTGTCCTTGCATAATGCAGGTAATATGTCCTTCAGGTTTTTGACTTTTTAGGGTTTTTTTTGGAGGGGTGTGTGAGAGATAGTACTGCATATATAATCACTGATCTTGTATATTAAATCCAGTGCATGTACAGCTCAGTGTGGTGTGACTGATTGTCTTTGAAAATAAATGTAACCGTTGATATAAAGTTGGAGTTTTTATATTTTTGCCAGAAGAGCTCATAAATCTCTGTGTGTTTGGTGTCTTTGCATTAATAGTGTGTCTTAGTTACACTTGAGTAAAATTATACAGCAGCTTCCTTTCAGCTGGGAAAAATGGATTAATGGTGATTAATTAGATTTGTTTTGGTTTTGGGGTTTTTTTTGGCAAGCAGTCACGGAGGGTCCAACACCCTCACTCCCTAGTCTGAAGCAACCTGTCTCCAACAGTCCAGCAATGCAGTCAGATTGATTGCAATATGTTGGTAATCAGTAGGGTTGCAGTAGTGGACTCAACTCAGGTGGTTGTATTTTGGTTATATTTCTGTATAAAAGCAAAGGTAGCTGAGCACCTGCATCATTTTTGCAGTTAATTTTCCATCCTGAACCAACTATGTCACTGTTTGTGGAGGAATTTCTGTTTCAAATCTCTGAGATTCTGTCTGGAATCTGGGTGACATGAATTTCTGTGTATGTAGACAGCAACAGTTTTGTTTTTTTCCGACATTCAAGGTGACAAAGAAACCCACCAAAAGGAAGAATAAGGATAATAATAATAAGGAAGTGGTGCATGGTGAGAGCAAAGTCCCATCATAACCACAGATCAACTACCACTACTTTATCTTTCATTTATTGACTTTAATTGGGACCATAATTTACAAAATGAACTCTATGTTATAACCTATAAAACTTCAAACTAGAGTGCGGCCATAAACCCACGAGGAAAGCATTTATGTTCATTTTCTCATAGACTGTAATACAGTCTATTAACTGTACGCCAGAGGATACAGTGCAGCCAGAGGAAATGCCCCCTCACACTTTAACTCCTGGAAGTCATGTCCATTCTTTAAATACAGTCTGTGTCACACCGCAGGTTTGAACGTTTTAATAACAAGAGTTTTCCTAACAGGAGCCTCCGGGGTCCTTCTCATTGTGAAGAACTACACTGGCGACCGCCTCAACTTTGGATTGGCTGCAGAGCAGGCTCGTAACCATGGCGTTGCTGTTGACACGGTGATAGTTGCAGAAGACTGCGCCTTTGATCGGCCCAGTAAGGCCGGAAGAAGAGGCTTGTGTGGCACCGTCTTCATACACAAGGTACACAACATCAGCCTTGTACATGTGTTCTTTACCTTGGTTGTAGCATTCAACCAAGACCAGTATGTGTAAGTATATCGTATCATATGAACTTAATAATTCATATATTTCTGTATGTTTTTCTTGTCTTTGCATTTGTCACTACATGTAAGAAGGGGGAAAATGAAAGTTGCAGAAACATTGTATCATATTTTGCATCATTCAGACTGATGACGTGGATACTTTGCTTAGATTTAAGTAGTATTTTTCTTAATAGAAAATCTTGCCGTTAAACATGCGGTCTTGCTCTCTGTCAGCTGGCAGGCGCTTTAGCGGCGGAAGGCTGCTCATTGGACCAGATTGTTTCCAAGGTGACAGAGATTTTAAAGGGGATTGGTGAGTCTCTTTTCTTCTTGTTTAATTTGCTCCCTCACTTAATACCTGGTGGAAACACAGGATTCTTTTCTTAATGTTTCTTTTGTGTTCCAGGCACCCTGGGGGTCAGTCTGTCTCCATGCAGCGTTCCGGGCTGCCTGCCCACATTCGAGCTGCCGCCAGGAGACATGGAGCTCGGGCTGGGTGAGGAATGATGAGAGGAGGATGGAGAAGGTGGAAGTGTGAGAGGGAGAGATTAACGGGGAGTGAGACATTAGGTTTGATATTGGTTATCGAGACCTTTTATTTCCGGAATTAAACTTGTACCTGAGCTAATGATTTGTTTTTACATGTTTTAGTGAGAAACTAAAAATCAGATCTAATTTAGATGCCCTTATCCCCATCATTGGCATCCAGCAGATATTTTGAAAATGAATGAATAGCGCCCTCTGGTGGCAGCTGAGATCAAATAAGCGCAGCAAAATGGTATAACTGAAACAATATAGTTTCAAAAGGTTTGTTCCCTCAATTGATGAGATGAGGATGTCAAAATTCCAGCATGTCAAAAATCTCCAGTTGTGGGTCTTTGATTTTGAGTGGACTCCCCCTTTTAATTTATGAAGCCAGTGGAACTGAACTCAGAAAAGCTGAAGAAAAATTATGGAAACATGTATTTACGGAAATTTATATGGAAACGACCGCAGAGGCAGATGAAGTAATGACCAGTGTTTTCCCTGTTTTTCAGGTATCCATGGTGAACCTGGAATAAAGAGGTCAAAGGTGAGTTGGATGTGAACAACAGCCTGAATGTGCTATTAACTTCGGGCTGTATGGACTCAGTTGATCTTGTCACTCAGGTGGCCTCTGCTGATGAGGTGGTCAAAACCATGATAGACCACATGACCAACCCAAGCAGCCAATCGCACCTGCCACTGAAATCAGGTCCACTAATTAATATTATTGATCATATATTATGCTGACTGTTAGTGCTGCTGCTCCATGTGTGTGTGTCCCCCCCCCCCCTCTTTCCTGCAGGAGACATTGTGGTTGTGTGTGTGAATAACCTCGGAGCTCTGTCTTGCCTGGAGATGGCTGTGGTTAGTAGAGCGGCCATCATCTGCCTGGGTGAGCGTGCGTGTGTGAAGCATTAAAGATAGATTCCAGCACACAAACTTAAATTCATCCTAACATGCACCCTTAACTGTGGTCAAAAACAAAGGGAGACAGATTAAGGAAAGGCTAACCTGTAGAGTTTTCAGCAGATGTTTAACAAATTAGATTAGGAGCTATGACTTCGAAAGCGCGGTCACCTCTCTATTTAAAATAAGAGTGTGGTACAGTTAAAAGTCCCTGATCAGATCTGTTCCCCTGTACCTCTGCATTAGCCTTACAGCATTTAGATCGTCTACTCGACCCAGTGAGCTGAACTGGCACCTGAATAATATATATATATTTTTTTTTTTAAATAAAGTGTCAGGCCTCTAAAACCTCTACTGTGGATCTGTTGGTGAATGCTGCTTAGTAAAATTTTGATTTGCCAGCTGCCTACAGAAAACGGAGTGACTGCTCAGTGCACTGATCAACTTCTCCTTTATTTTGATGCCTAACTGCATAAGCAATCCTCTCACCCTCTCCCACTATGTTCATAGTGTGATTTTGATTGGCTAGGCAAAGATTTGGGAAATCTGATTAGATGTGTTTTGATTGGTTTGGGAATGCTACATAAAGGCAGGAAACCAAGAGGTTAACATATCACGATATTCTGGAATCTGATCGGTGGTTTTTACAGAAAGCCGTGGAGTGGTGGTTGCCAGGGTGATGTCCGGCTCGTTCATGACCTCTCTGGAGATGGCAGGCGTGTCCCTGACCCTGATGAAGGTCGACGCAGACACACTAAGGCTGTTTGGTAAGTTTTCAAACACTTAGGTTTGTTTTTCTATACTCGTGAGGATAAAGCTTTGCTGATCTTCATAGCAGTCGCAATCAATCGCTCAACTCAAATTTGGCACAAGGGAAGCAACAAATCCATTGCATGACAGGAATGAGAGGTGAGAGCATTCAAGCCTGAAAGTTGTACGCCTGAACTGTCCCTTATGGTGCAGAAGAGACCAGCAGTGAGCAGAGCGCGGAGACCATAAAATGTCAGTGAAATTCATCACTGTGTAGCCAGGATGCTTCCTGCAACTTTGAAGTGAGAAACTACTAATGGAGCAGAGGATCGCAGTGGCTGATGGATGAAACGAGCTGGGAAGGTCTTTTGGAGCCATTTATAAACTACTGCAGATTCCAAGATCATCAGTTCAAACCATTGTACATACTGTAAGTACAAGTTAGTCAGACCACCACCTTGCCAAAGTCTGGAGGAAGAGCCAAATTGTCACCCTCAGAAGAAAGGACATTGGTTAGGATGTTCAGGAACCACCAAGACTGAAGCCTGCCATGCCCTGGGAACTCCTGGAGCACCAGCATGAGTGTCCAGTGAAACCAGTTTTCCATCCCCATGGACAGAGAGGGTGCCAAACAATAAAGAAGCCCCTGGTCCAAAATCGACACCTTCAAGCTTGACTGAAATTTGCAGCTGCCCACACGGACAGACCAAATGCCTTCAGGAGACAAGTTTGATGGTCAGATGAGACAAAGATTGAGCTATTTGGCTACAATGACAGGAGATGTGTTTGGAAGAATAATGGTAACAGAACACCAACTTTCAAGCACGCTGGTGGTAGATGGCAGAGTGCACAAAGTGGATGGAGTAATGGAGGACGACTACCTCGAAATTCTGCAAGTTCCTCTCAAATCAACAGCTAGATGGTTGAAACATGGAAACCATTGAGTGTTCCAACAGGACAGCGATCACAAGCACTCATCAGAAGCCAGGTCTGTGTCAGGAAATCAACCAATTTAAATAAATACTACCATATTCTGCCAAGAAGAGCGTTATAAAATCCATCTGGAATCATGCCAGAAGCTTGTTTGTGGCTACCAAAAGTCTCTGGACATGTTGCAACTTGCTAAGAGACATTAGCAACTAATAAGTGGGGGGTCTATGTATATTTTTGACCCTGTATGTATACTTTTTGAGCCTGTGTGGATTAGAGAAAATTCAAAATAAATTCAGACTTGTCCAATCCAGATGCTGAGACTCGTGCCCCTGCCTGGCCGAACCTCAGCAGTGTGTGTGTGAGTGGGCGCAGCTACATCACAGAGCCACCGACAACCAGCAAACAGCCTCAAGAGGAGAAACGATCTGAAGGTTAGTTCATAACTTTTTGGGGGGACTGTGTATTGCAAATAATTATTGTACTGTATTTACTCATTTAAGGCTTGTAATTTAACTTTTTTGAATAGCTGCATGAAGTTGAAACAGGATGAAGAAGAAACCACCAAATCTAGATGTTAAAGGCAAACAGATCCCTATGTGTAATTCTATAAAATCCTAATATTTTGAACAAATATTAATAAGAGAAACTTATAATTTAAACAATGAAAGCATTTCCTTTCATTGTTTTGTCAGGCCATCTAGTGGTCTTTAATGGAACTGCAGCTAAAATTATGGCGGTAGACATAACAATTAGGACAGCAGACATCCAAAACCTTTTACTGTTTAGCCCTGTACATAGTTTCATATCTATATGCTTATAAAATAGGAACAAAGTAGGGAAAAAAGCTGGAAGTTTGTTTTATTTTGTTCCTGGCAGGACCACTGAGTCCAGTGATGCGTAAAGTCTTGGAGAAGATTTGTTCCACTCTTTTGGAAAAGCAGGAAGAACTCAACTCCCTAGACCGTGCTTCTGGGGATGGAGACTGCGGGAACACTCACGCTCAGGCTGCTAGAGGTAAGAAATGGTAATTAGCATCATCAGTGTATTCAAGCTGGACTTGCAAAAATAGTGAATATGTTTGTTCAGCCATTCAGGAGTGGCTCCAGAGTCATGAGGTTCCCGGTTGCCCCGGGCAGCTCTTATCTATCCTCGCTGGATTGGTGCAGGAGAAAATGGGCGGGTCTTCAGGCGCGGTGGGTTTTATTGATTTTTAAAGTGGCGTTTAATGGCTTTATTCTGTTATCAGCACAAGCACAGCTACTAATCCTCAGTATGTTTCAGTTGTACAGCCTGTTCCTCACTGCGGCGGCCGGTCATCTCAGCGAGGGGCGGAGCGATGCTGCAGCCTGGGCCAGTGCTATGAACGCTGGGACACAAGCAATGAAAAAGTAGGGGTTTGATAATATTGAGAGTGCCTTTCCTATAGTCTCATGGCCATTGGACTGTTTCAGAGCTTTTGCTCTCATGACATGATCTTGGTCAGAACTGTTGGCATGTTGCTCTCCAACTGGTACATTAGAAGTGCTCATAGACCCTGTCATTGCAGTTTGGTATTTAGTTCATTCATTAGTCCGGTCACATTGACTGCAAATGCAAGATCTGCCTTCCATTCTGCATCTGAGAGCTCACCATGTTCACTGCCATTCTCCTCCAAATGTCTAACCCTGTGATTCAGTGCTCTTAACCTGATGAAGTGAACTATTTTAGTTACATTATAAAGAACATTGTAACAACGTGCACAACACCGAGTGCAAAAATACCTGTTTCAGTTCTGGGTTCATTTCAGTCTTGCAGCCACTTCAGAAGTCCAACATTTTTCCCTGTCACATTGGGACAGCCATTTGTTGTAACACCTGACAGTTTGTCCCATTTCATCCCCAGCCTGTCCAAGCATGCACTTCCTTTTGGAGCCATCTTCCACAGAGTGCGCTGTTGCCAGCGCCTCTGTAATCTCCAATTATTTTGTTACTGCATGTACAAACGTGAGTGACTGGGTTGTGTAGCGGTTATCGCAGCTCTGCCGAGGTGAAAAAGTCAAAATTGTAGACTTTGTTTTTCAACTGAAGCTCCAGATTTCTGTACAGTGCCCAGCTCTTCCTTTAAATGTTAACTTTCTTCTAGATACGGTGGCGCTGCCCCCGGGGACAGAACAATGGTAAGAAGTGGATTAAAAAAAATCTTATCTGATTTATTTAATATATTTAGTGTGTGAAATTTCTTGTTTTTTTCCCCACCCTGTAGCTGGATGCTTTGTGTCCTGCAGTCGATGAACTGCTAAAGATAACAGCAGCTCCACCTGGTGGACACATGGCTGTGCTACAGACTGCTGTGGAGGTACGTTTCCACCTGTTGTTGATGTGGTTGTACTGATGACTAAGCAGATTTTTCTTCATTGTGTTCCTTTTCATTCTGATTGCACAGAAAGCTACATCGGGAGCGGAGGCAACACGTAACCTTGCAGCAAAGGCCGGGCGAGCCAGCTACATCTCACCCTACCTGGTCAGCCTGCCCGACCCCGGAGCCGTGGCTGTAGACACCATCTTGAAAACTGTCCTGGAAGTGTTAGAAGGGCAGAAGTGATGCACCAACCAGAAAAAGAGCGGTGTGCTAATACTACCTAACCAACACTGTGAAGCCAGAAGGATTCATATAAAATTAATTTGAATCTCTGATGCATATTTCATTATTTTGAAAGTTAATTTTCACACTATACACAGAGTGAGTCATTACAAACTGTTAAATTAAGTCTATGAAATAAAAAAAAAAGTATAAAATCTGCAGTGTGGCGTTGCATGATAAAAATAACTCAGGTATTGTCTTTAAAACCTGTTGCACTGAATGCATATGAACAGCAGGAGAGTTTTGTATGAGCAGTTGAATCATGAAGTTTACATTCCTAGTTTCTACTAATAAACTTCATAAAGGTAAATGTATGGATTGAATTATGTTGGTGATTTTTATATTTCTAATTAAAGAAATGCTCCAAGGCATGTGCAGGAGAAGAGAGAATTATTTTACCCTCCGTGTTTCCCCAGTGGAGCTGGAGAGAGGCAGGCTGGGCTTCTCTGCTTCTTGTGCTTAATTCATTGTGCGGAAATATACCTGGAAATTAAATTACAGATCTGGTCAGCTGGTCTCTCAACACCATTGATGATCAAATTCTCAGCACAAGGAGATTGGGAGAATGAGGGCCCACTTTCCTCTGTTCCCACTACAGCTGGCTACATTATGGATTCCCATGGAGATGGAAGATAACGTATCTGGCTGTAAGTGTGACTGTGGCATATATATTGATACCATATATTGATTTTTTTTCCTGAATTGGACTTGGGGAAACCTGATATCTGGGCAGCTGTTTGGGCCCTAGTAAGGCTGCCTATGAGGGATGCAGAAACAGTACGAACTCAACCAGACTCAGTAGAGCTGAATCGAAATGGATTAGATCTGGAGGAGTTTGTTTCTACATGACAGAGTAAAACCAAAAATTCACATGATTGATTTTCACTGAGTGGTAACCAGAAAGCTGTAAAGTCTGTCAGCAATCAGTTATGACAACCTGAACCCAAACAATTGTAGAATTTGGAATTTGGCTCCCAGACAGCCTTGGATGGCTGTGTATCTAAGTCATCTCCTGGAGATGTTTGTAAACAAGTGTACGCCCCCGCCTCGTGATGTGACCTGTGTGAACTGGTATCCTGGCGACCAAGGCTGAATATTCCATCTTATCATGAACTGCTTGTTGAGGCAGCTGGCATGCCACCACAGTATCACAGCCCCTCCTCACCCTAGTGCTCAGGCTTTTTCCCATGCTTTGATTGTGCTGTTATGCTTTGCTGAGGTGTTTTTTGAAATTTCACATGGTGTTCATAAATGACCACAGTACAAGATGATTTTTTTTAACCTACCTACCCTGTTTGCTTTCATGTTTTTTATCTTTTGTAATGGCAGCGCTTCTCTGTGAGGCTACAATGCCACAGAACACCTTTTTCCCTACTTTTATTATCTGCATTGTCTCCAGATGAGTGTTCTGGAACCTAATTTCCATGACAGGACCTTCCCCAAGGGATCAGTAAAGTCTAATCTAATCTAATCTACCTGAAAATGGCTCAGGTGGTGCTCTAGTAGTGCTAAGGCTGCCACATTTCCCATAAGGCACACATATTAACACACATCATTAGACCATCTAATGATAATCCATTCTTTTCAGCTTATCCTGTTCAGAGTCACGGGATATCATTAGACTCTGCCTTAAAACTTTATCCTCAACTTGGTAACACAGGTTGCAATAGACAAAAAAAACAAACCTTCTGTTGTACCTTAACGTTGACAGTGTGAAGGAGAATTCATAAGAACTTTGGAAAAGAGAGACCGGTGGTGTTCTCAGAGGTCGACTACACTCACACATCATGTGACTACATTGACTTTTATTTTTAAAGGAACATGTGAAATAAATGTTTTTCACATGGGATCAGTTGCTCTACTCCTCGTTGATGATGATCTGGTGCAACTCCGGACTTTATGAAGCCTTTCTGTGACTGAAGTCAGTATAATTCAGATCAAAAGTAAAACTTGGACATTCTTTTGTTATATTTCCTGCTATGTTATAATATCATAATGATAATACTAAAGGCTGCAATAAGTGAAGATATTAGCTAATGCAAACTGAAGTACGCTGACTCTTAAATTCACTTTATTGCAGCTCATTATCAGGTTTGAGGCCTGTATGGAGTCAGTATGGAGCTGGTGTATTCTAATCTGTTCTTTACACAAGGCAACTTTTACACACAGCAGTCTTCAGAGTACATCTGTGGGTTTAACACCTAATGTGGTTAAAGGTTCAAAAGGAAAAGCACTTATCATATAGACCATCTGCACCGCTTGTCATTGTGTTGTCAGACAATTTGTTGCTTTGAATGATATTTTTCCTGTCATGAAGGATGGTCTAATGTATTAGTGCTAAAGGAGGTAAAACAGGAAGCATTGAAGCACCTTTTCTTATTTGGAGGATTTAAAGAGCTCTGATTATGGGTGCCATGCAGATCCTTCTGGGTCATTTCTCTCAGTTGGAAACATATGGAGTTAATTTCCTGCCAAAAGGCTGCACACAAAGGAAACACGCTGCACACAAATAAAACCTGTTTTACAAACTGTCCTCAGACATCACACACACACAAAACATATTTTACAAACTGTTCTCGAGCACAAAATGATCTCTCATTATTTCATGTGTCCACAAAATAATTCCACTCCTCCGCGGTAAGTTGCTGCCAAAAGTCACGTGATATGCCAAAAGTCACGCGATACCTCAGACGGAATTAGCCAATTCCCCCCTCGACAGCAGGGGGTGCTATTGATATGTCTGAAATGTGCTGAAATAGCTGTTTTAGCCAAGGAAGACGGGCGTTAGACCGCTATCTCACTTTTATTATGGAGTTAATTTCCCGCCAAAGTGTTGCACTCCACATTAGACCGCTAGCTAACTGCTAACACCATGAGCACTCCTCCGTGGGGAGTTAGCAGAAACTTACCGCAGAGGAGGGGAATTGTTTCTTATGCAAGGAGAGATCATTTTGTGCTTGAGGACAGTTTGTAAAATATGTTTTGTGTGTGTGTGATGTCTGAGGACAGTTTGTAAAACAGGTTTTATTTGTGTGCAACCTTTTGGCAGGAAATTAACTTCATGAAACATGCCTAAACCAAACTACTGCAATGAGACATTGTGCACTGCAAATGCAAACTAACAAATTTCCAGACGGGGACAAATCTTACAGAGACAACAGAAAAAGAAATTTAGTTCCGTCCAGGCACCTGTGCATCCATGCATGCCGATTCAGAGGGGCAGGAGTAATTTATACGCGTTATATGTATATGTAGGCATAATAAATGTAGTTCATATTACTGTGATGCAGTAACACAATAAGACAGCCCTTATATGACAAAAGTACGTATTATGCCTACATGTACATATAACGCGTTGTGCAACGGCACTTGACTCTCTGTCACACAGTGAGACAGATTTTGAGTGGATAGGACAGCTGACTCAGGATGCTGACTGTAAGAATGCTATATCTTCACATGTGATCTTTTATGATTAAAACATGCAGATAGAAGTCTTTGCCTGCATTCTCGCTCTTCCTTTCGACTTTGTGTTACACTCTTTAAAAAAAAAAAAAAAAACAGCTCCGCCCCGCCTCCCTCACCCACCCCCGCACAAAATGCTACCGCCCAACCTTTACACACCCCCACACCCC
>VUQK01001776.1:38237-50193 GCA_015106715.1 Bujurquina vittata
AACCTGGTGGCATTGTGGCGCGCGGTGCAGTCCCCTTCATTCCCAGTGGGTGGAGTCTAAAATTGGAGACAGAATACTATGCTGCTGTTTTGCCTGGTGTTTTATTGCTTTGCTGTTTTATGATGATGCTGCAGACACAGGCTGCTTAAGCTTAAGCTCTCCTCTTTTTATCATTCTTTTAGAAGGAAAGGCTGCATCTGGTTGCAGCAGGGTTTGAATTGTGGGGCTTTGTTTACCCCGGATGTCCGTGTCGCCAGACTGTGTAGCTGAGGATTGTGTCACATATATACACTATTCCCTATTTTCAGACGCTCAAATGCAAATTGAAAACCTGTTTCGTGGATGTGAGCGTTCCCTTTATTATTTCTTCATAAATGAGTCATGTAAAAGCCATTTGGAATGATCCGAAATGGCACGTGGAAGGTGTTTTTATGAATCAACAACATGCAGTTGAAACAGGCTGCAACAGTGGACCCAAAGTGGAATAAACAAACCTTTAGCAGGATGCTAAGGTTGCACAGGATGGGGCTGCGCAGGGCACACAGCCGACTGTGGAGCTTGAGGCTGTGCACCACAACTACCTGCAGTCTGTCCCAGCCAGCAAAAAAACATTTGTGCAACAGGTCAACAAGTCTTGTCATCAGTGAATGAACTCAGCTAAAGGCCAAGAATGCAGGCATCCAGTTATCAGTTGGCTGTCGATGGTATATTAGTTCTTACCAAGAACACAGTAACACAGAAATGACTCTGCGGAATGTACATGAGGAAATACTCTGATTGTACAGCTGATTATTAGATACTGGAAATTTACCTGAGGTTCTATCTTCTATGTGGGCCACTGCAAAACAACAAGAAAGAAAAAAACACTTCTGATTATCCAAGTACATTCTGTAGTGTGCTGTAGTGCAGAACAAATATGAGGTATTTGTTCTTGAGCATTTCTTTGTACTTTTCGATTCTTATTTATAATTGTTGTAAATATCTACTCGATTAAAACAGTTTCACTGTTTATAAAGGACCTAGTCGTCTGCTTATTGACAAGCTACATGCTATGTGCCCATTAACTCATGTTATCTTATCAAAACATTCATGATTTCATTGCAGTTAATTAATATAATCAGTCTTTCTGTCACAAATTAAAAAAAATCTGAGCTAAAATGTGACTGCGGTGACAAGTGGTAAAAAAAAAAACAGACTTTAGGATTCTGGCACATAACAAGGAAAACTGACTCAACTGGTTGCTGTACCACG
The DNA here is from genome assembly GCA_015106715.1 of Bujurquina vittata. Lineage (NCBI taxonomy): Eukaryota > Metazoa > Chordata > Actinopteri > Cichliformes > Cichlidae > Bujurquina > Bujurquina vittata. The sequence continues at coordinate 39,489 of VUQK01001776.1, forward strand.
TAAATTGAAAATAAAGAGTTCCTCTTACTGTTACTGAATGACAACATTGTTCTACTGTACTTCTTGTGCTGACTCTTTTTTTTTGTAAGTCACAAAAGCTGACTTTTTGAAGATAAATATTTGATCGAACTGACAATTTAGCACTGTCTTTGAGCTTTTTTCCTGGGGGACAATCTAAAACCTATTTTCAGCTGCTCCCGTATTCACATCTCGTAGCTCTGCGTGATTAACATGGCAGATTTTTACAGCAGATGCCCTTCTTGATGCAACCCTAAAAAGGATTTGTGTCTCCTCTTGGGATCCTTTACTTGTTAGGCAAACGTGTAAACAACAACACTATTGTTTTTACTGTTCTTCTTCTTCTTCTTCTTGGAAGTACTTGTTAAAATTTCCTAGAAAAAAATATTTATGTATGGAACTTGTACTCTGAATTGGAATGGCCAGAAAGCCTAATGAGGTTGTTCTGCAACATCTTATTTAGGTGCACACTATCTGAGAGTGTGCTTATCTTCCTCTGGGTATAATGCATAGTCAACAGAAAGGAATGACAAACGTGAAAAATGCCACTGATCCAAATGCAGGAACTGCAAACAAACAAACACACGCTAGAATAAAAACGCACACAGAGAGCAGCTGAACGGCAGCCAAATCGCACAGGTTGATGCGAGGATAAGAACATCTAGTTTTATTCTTCATGCCGGCGCTGAGCCTTGATCACGCAGAGCTGCATGCAGCGATGTTGTTGTTAATGACAAAATGTCAGTTACAGTTCAATAACAATAATCACATAAACTGTACAGTGATTATGATGTTAGTCACCCAAAGCCTGCAATTATTTTCATTACTCAGTGAAATTAAATGACAGCATTAATAGTGATTTTTAAGTTGCAATCATGGATTCAGAGTTAGTATATTTTTTTTAAAGGCAGTTGTACACTTCAGTTAGTTCAGGGTAAACATGGGCTCGAAACACAAAGTGCAGGACGAGTGTGCCTTTCAATAGTAGCATGTTGCATGTTAACACAGTACAGGATTTAGCATTAGCATAATGGTACTGATTTGAAGCACAGCTGTACCAATGCACCGTCTTAAATCTTATTTGCACAAATACATTCATATTTGAAACCCAAATTTTCCCCTACCAGCCAACAGGAAAAGGATGAGTACAGCCAAAAGCTGCTATCAAGTTCTGGAAGTGTATTTTCAGGATGAACTCTGAAGTCCTGTGATTTTACACACGTTTATTCAGTTCCTTTCTTTTTTTCTTTATCTCAATATAACGGCTATAAACAGCTCCAGCTGCCCTCAAATGGCATCGTTTAGCTTTTCCTCCATTTCTGATGGTAAGTAATGTCAGGAGAATCCCAGCTGTTGGGTTTTCCCTGGAAATGTTGGACTCGCCCCTGTTAATCGTTCCATCATGACCAGTGTTTGCCAAATGATTGCAGAGCAGTCTTTAGGCCTGCGTAAATGGGGCCTTTATTCACTTGATCCTACATTGTCGCCACGGTTGTCACAAATTCAAAATGGTGGACAAGTTAACGTAAGGTGGTTAATGGTCCCGTGTCTACAAGACCTCAATAACAAAACATCCTTAGTGGAGAGGTTAAACAGCTGGCCACTTAAACAAGTTATATTGAAAAAAAAGATAGCTGTACCTTTGTCACGAACAACAGAACTGTGTAGGATCACCCTTTCGACACCCTCGAGGAGATCCAGCACCCATCACGTCGGCACAAGTTAAAGTGGACATAATCGTCTTAAAATAGCAACCATGGTGAAAACAGCCCAGCGTTGTACCAGAGAATGACAAAATCTGAAGATCTGAGACAGGCCAGATTTAAAACTTTTCTCATTTTCTCAGAACTTTTTGATCACACCTCATGATAAGAACAAAGGAAATTCCTCATTTCACCAAAGTTCAGAATCATTTTGTAACTAATAATCATCATTACTAAGCCAATTAATGATGTTTATCACATTTATACAGTCTCAATCTATGAGCAGTTATTTTCACTGACACTTAATAAGTAGGTGCTTATGTAAACACAGGTAGAGAAATGAATCGGATGTCCTTTGACCTACTTTGTTCTTCACAGTCTTAACCAGTTCTGCTACATTTACAGAGACATACGAGAGGGCGTGGTGTGACTTTCTTGAGATTGTCGCTCATGCATGTACCCGCACCAACCTTTATACATCTTTAAGAGCCAGAGATGCCTCATAATTGAGAGTGTGAGCGGTCAAGATACAACTAAAGAGGGACATCTCTGGATTTCAGTGCTTCCCACCTTACCTGCAATAAGGTATCACCTTTTCCTTTTAGTATTTTGTGTTATTCTGTGTTTCACATGTTTGTGGGTTTTATTTTGAAGGGCTTTAGCTGAATTATGCCTCGGCTGTAATATTGTTTCATTCAGGTACTTTTTGTCATATAGATGTGACGTTTGTTATTAAAGTTGCATGTCGTGCATAATCATAGTGTTTGTGCTTTGTGACCATCGATTGGATTCAAACCAAACCAATGAAAAGGCTCAAATACACATAACACTTCTGTCTGCTGATATAAAAAATTCTAGTAGTAATCCATTAATATCAAATTGCTGCCATCAGCAAACCCATTTTTAACTACAGATAGAGTTGTGTAAAGATGATCTAGTTTCCTGTGTGTGTTCACTGTTGACAGAGACTATGGGTTAGAAGCTTAGAGAAATCTGGAGGTGAGGAGTTACAGGCCAGTTATGCGCACTGATTGCTGAAGTCCAATATAAAAATAAATACAAAAACATAAGGAACACAATCTGATGGCCTAGAGTTAGCTATTTGGGTTGGGGTTGTCAGCAGTGATGATGAGATCTCAGGAGGTTAAGTGTGGACGCAGTTTGAGTGACCAATCACAACACGATTCAAACTCATTGCTGTAAAAGGATAGAATCTCTGGGCTAGATAAACTGCCCCAAACTCTTATCAATCATTGAGGCATCATAACTAGGAGGAAAGGAAGGAACTAGACTGTTTGCAAGTTTTGTTGTATTGCAAGTGTTTTTTGCAAGTTGTTACCAAACAGCAACCTTTAGGGCTGCAAAATGAATCAGAGGTAGAAGTGTTAAAAATGGCAGTTGTTCTAGTGGCCACTTTTCCCTCTTCGTTATAACTCTACGTGGCTCCTGCTGGCTGTTTTGTAGGCTTCCATCAACATATTAATTGTAGTCTCTGACCCGGCCCCCTGACTGTGTTTGCGGTGTTGGGGCCTTTTGGAAGATTTTTAATAGAATTATCACAAATTAATGTGGTCGGTTGTGACGTAACTGGAGCAGAGGCTATCGGAGAAACAGAGATTTCATGGGTTTGATATTTTTAATTTAATTTCAATTTTTTGTTTTGAATTCAGTTTTGTTTCAGTTTGTTCCAGAGCCGGTTTGCTCATTTCAGTTCACTTTTTATTGTTTGAAATTGTTTTAGTATAGTTTTTATTAGTTTCAGTTTTAGTTTTATACTTTTAAGTGTCATTGTCATCAGGGCATACGGCATACGCAAGATTTAGGAAAACCCTTTTGAAATCAGTCTTGCAGTCATCCAAATCTCAATCAACATGTCCGTCAAAACCTCATCAGGCAAGCTGTGCTGACAAATTTTAGCTTTGAGATTTCCTAAGGATATTTCCTTTATATTCTGATTTTATTTTAGTTAGTTTGCCAAGTTCACAAACCTGTTTCAGGTAATTTTTATTTTGCTGTGAGCCTTTCACTCCAAGGTCTTGTCCAAATTATTGTCACTTCTTCCTCCAATAAAACCAAGATAGCAACAGCCAAAATGCTGAAGGCTTCAAAACAGCGCAGCCATGGGGCAGGCTGTGACCCTGCTAGGGTGTAACCTGCCTCTTGTCCTGTGACAGTCTGGGTAGGTCCAGCACCCCCAACCATAAATACAAAAAATGAATGGATTGATGGATGGATGAAATTTTGTTTGTCTCAGTGCAGTCATATACTCAGAAATCACTTTGACCTACTACAGTATACACAGTGCGGCCGGGAACCTCCTCTGCTTGGCAAAGTGGAAGTTTTGTTCTGATCTGGAGAGGAGAGCTGTTTTGATTTGTTTCTACTTCCTCCAGGAGTCGCACAATTGGTGTTGCACCAATGGTACAGCAATCTCCACTTCCTGTACAGGGAGCAGTGGGGGCTGGTACCCCACGGAGATAGAAGAAGTGAGAGTATTGTGGGCATATTCACCCATGCTGGATGTTGGATCCAGGAGCTGGGGTTAGAAGAGACAACGCAGTGCAAAGCCACTTCCGACTCCTGATTTACTCGCTCTGTTTGACTGTTAGATCGAGGGTCATAACTACATGACAGACTCACACTGGCCCCTAGAGCGTCACAGAAAGCCTACCAAGTTTGTGAGGGAAACTGAGCATCTGGGTAGGTTTTGGAAGATATTTGAAGATGTTTCACCTCTCATCCAAGAGGCTTCTTCAGTTCTAAAACCAAAAGGTGGAGAATCCCAGGTATTTAAACCCTAGTGGGAGTTGTCCCCTTTGGAGGTGGTCATTGACCCACTATTATATTGATGTGCATCATCACGTGAGCCAAGGTGTGAAAAAAGGTTGTGGGCCATTACCATCAGAGTTTTGGGGGAAACCACTGTGAGACTTTGCCCCATCCATCAAGTGACCTATTGAGGCCAACTGAAATAAGGTGGTGGCGGTGGTGGTGGTGGTGGGGTGAACAGCTCTCAACACTGGATTGTGAGTGGCTGATAGCTGGTGTCGCGAGCCACTACTTCTGTTGGCCAAGTGAAGATTGGATGGAGTTTGCTGTTTGGTGTCGCCAATATTTCTCCAAAGTAGAGGTCCAAGCACTCCTCACTGCACTGCACATCATGCATTATATTGCTAACATAGTGTACCAAAGAAATAATAATAGTATCCAACCCTACATAACTCTGAAACACGATAGGCTGGTATAAGAAGTGTATAGGTGAGGCAGAATTACACTCTTCAGAATTAAATATTTGCAAAGCAGTAGGTTTAAAATGTGTTTCCCATTGTGAGTCAACTTCAGCTCAAATGTCTCCTGTAAAGAGATAAATTTACATCTGTGTGTTCTGAACGAGATAATGCAGGACATACACTCACTCGACTACATTCCTGAAGTGTTATGACAATACTAATCAGATTTTTGTTGCTAAAGAAAGATATGTGTGAGTCTGTGAATGTGTCACTGATATAGCATGTCCTTAATTTCTCACGGTCATCTTGCCTGACCCTCTTGACCCTGTTTTTTGTTGTTTTTTTTGGCATTGCGCACTCAAATTTTAACATTACTGTTGTGTTGATTCTCAGCACAATACCTAAACGGCATGTTAGATAACTGCTTCACCACCCTGTGCTCTGTCTCTCTCACTCATTTCAAATGTCAGACAGCTGTAATGTTAAAGCACTAAACATTTAAAGTGCGACAAAGAACAATTTAACTAGTGTTTAATTCAACCCTACATTGTGGTCAAAATTTACGACAGTGAAAAACTTTGTTGTTAAGGCCTCAGCTTAGTTGCACTGCAAATGTGCAATTCTTGCATAAAATTTAATTATTATTAAGATTTAAAAAAGCATGATTCCCTCAAGAGTTTTTTTTTATTTACTGAACAAGTTTAATTGAAATCCTCCCATCAAAGTGAATATTTTAATATTATTCAACAAAATTTAGGAGGATTACCCATTTAAGGAGCATATATACAAAATAACAAAGCAAAATTACAGAACTACTTTTTACCTCAGGAACCTTCACCACGTAACTACAGCTTTCGAAATTTACCTGTAAAAGTGGTCATTTAAAAGGCAATGCTGAACTAGATGTCTGCTTGTTTAGGTAACACGATAAGATCCGTTTGATTTCAGCTTGATTGGGAGCAAAAGTGGTGCAAAGGTGAAGCACAATGGGTGTGTAAAACCATCTCACAAACACACACATCTTTGATCAGAATGTGAAACATGTAGAAAAACATTTGATGGCTGATATGAAGAAGGACTTCCTTAAGCACATGTTGAACATTTCCATTCCAGGCGAAGAGAGACATGAAAGGAGGTTCTGGGTAGTGTTCACTTTCCTCAGGTCTACAGCACATGGGCAGCAGGGGGCAGTATACTCTGTCAGAACTGTGCTGTATCCTTTACACAACAGAAATAAGTTGAATACAAACACAACTGATCACAGTCTTGACCATGACCTAAATATTAACGTTTTCAGTCATACAAACACTGAAAAGCATCACTGGAAGTCTGTCATAGATAACTTGATTTTTCCCAACACCTTTCCCATGCAAGCTGTTAACTGCAAAGAAAGCAGACTTCCTATTCATACTGTCTGAGCACAACATCCTGTTTGCTAATTCAGTTTTTACTCGGTCTGCATAATTAATCTCATTAAGTGCACACGAGAAGCACTGATTTTGAAACACAGAATCACTTTCATGGGGAATCTCTCTGGGAAAGAAAACATGGACACAAAGAGACTGCAGAGCAGGAGGAGATGGGCTCAGAGCTTCAGGTGGTGGTTCACTGGGTAAGAGGAAATTGACATTAAATCTGGAAGAAGCAGGTTGGAGAGTTCACAGTTCCAAGAGTGGTAAGGAATGAATGTTCGAGCTTAATTGTGGAGATTAGTAGTTTGGTCCTGGAGGGTGCACCGGTTTGCTCGTGGGAAGTTCTAGGAGGGAGGGGAGGCAGGGGGTGAGGAAGAGACTGTTCCAGGGGGTGATTTACAAAAGTGTAACACCTTAGGAAAACAGGTGAGAGGATTCTTAGAGCTCAACTCCTAGGAGCCACTGGGAGGCAAACTGAAAGGAGGAACAAGGAGACAATGTTGAAGCACAGAAATACAAAATTCTGGGAAAATCACCACAAGAGGCCTGATTATTGCATGGGCAATGCAGACAATCTGGTGAAGATTGAATACATAAGGTGGCCCTTAAATACCAGCAGGGAAATCAGAGAGAAGAGTAACAGGTGTGTCGGCTGAGGACGAAATGATGACAGCGCCACCCAAAGGTGAAACCTTGCCTGGCCAACAGGAAACCCTGGTTTGCACCCTTTCATAAACTTTGAATTTTGGACTTGTACTTGCTGGTCATGTTTGACAGGAAAAACTGTTTAGACTTAGGCATAAAAAGTGATTTAGTTGGGTTAAGGAAAAGATTGTGGCTCAGGTGTTTTTAGCCCAAAGTTGAAAAATAGATAGGTGGGACTGACAGCCGTGTTTCACCGACATGCCATGAATTTACCATTTACCATTGAGAAATTACTTGTGTGTTTTATGCTGCTTAAAAACACACGCTCACTTCCCATACTTCGGGACTTTTCTAAAGATTATTCATCTCTCTTCTGCTTCTCACAGGATGTCCATATATGGCAGTTTTCTGTCTGAAGAGCAGTTCCAGTGCTCCATCTGCCTTGATGTGTTTACCAACCCTTCATCCACGCCATGTGGCCACAGCTTCTGCATGCGCTGCATCAGCAAATACTGGGATGAAGCTAAGGTCCTTCTTCTTTTCCTTATTTCCAGTTTTGTCATATTATTATTAGTTATTTGACATCATTGCATACTTCCTGCATCACCATATACTCTGTTGTTCTTTGCTTTCATCTCATTTTCTTCTTGCCATCCAGATTTTCCGGTGTCCTCTGTGTAAGAAGACCTTTGAGAAGCGACCGGACCTCCAGATCAACAGGACACTACGAGAGATCACAGACCAGTTCAAATCCATGCAAAGTGGAGATGGAGTAGTAAAGAAGAAGAGTGGAGGAAAGGGAGGTGGTGGGAGCCCATCTAGTCATTTATTTGATGAACTGAAGAGAAAGCTGCATCGCCCTGTGATAAAGACCCGCCAGTCTCAGTCTCGGAGTAAGCCAAAGTGATTTCTATTAATTTGATTACTTTTGAAGGCATCAGGTAAAAGCAGGATCAGTCCTCATAAAAATTGGGATCACCAAATATATTATAACAAAAGAAATCTTTATCTTTTTAGATGTTGAATTTGGCACTTTTCCTAGTGTTTTTGAGATCCTTCACATATTCGTAATTCCAAAAGCGGTTTTGATGTTTGGGATCATTATCCTTTTGGAAAACCCAGCTGTGTGGAAGTTTCAAGCATTCAGCTGATGATTTGAGGCGAACTTGAAGAATCTAGAGGTAGTCCTACTTCTTCATCATTCCACCCACTGGAAGCAAAACAGCCCCAGAGCATGATGTTACCACTGCCATGCTTGATGGCTGGCACAGATTTCTTAGGCTTGAAAGCCTTGAAACATCACTTTTGTTTTTGCTCAGTCTTTGTCTTGTCTGACCATACATTTTTTTTTCTCTGGAAGGCATTTGGCCTGTCCATGTGGGCAGCTGCAAATTTCAGTCGAGTTGAAGGTGTTGATTTTGGAGCAGGGGCTTTCCAACAGTTTCCATTTCATGGGATTTCCATTATAAAGAGCCTTGGTGGTTCCTGGGTTGTTACTGAACATTTCCTCTCATCTGAGAGTGACAGTTTGGGTTTTCTTCCAGACCTTTGGTAAAGTGGTAACACATCAGAATAACTCGTACTTAGGTACAGTTGTTTGAAATAATGATCTTGAAATATGCAATTGTTTAGAAATGGCTCAAAGAGACCTTCCCAACTTACATCTCCAATTCTCCTAACATCTGCACTGAGTTTCTTGGGCTTTTCAAATGTTCTAAGTATTGGCCAATCCAATGAGAGCTGTAAAATAAATTATTTTTATGCTGGCAAAGAGAAACTACCAGTTGTAGCCAATCATGATTATTAACGAAAAGTTAAGATAATTAGAACTTTCAGCACCACTTATTAAAAGATTTAATTGAGTTTATGGATATATTTGAGTGCGTATATATAGTTTTTACAATGTGTGATTAGAAAAAAAAAATCCCCCCCAAAATTATATTTGTGCACCCAATTTGTTGAAGGCATTAAAAATGTATCCTATACAGTCATTCCACCCCTGGAAAAAGAGCAGTTAAATAAAAGCCCAAAAACTACCATGACATCCATGATCTAAATTTCTGACTACAATGCTACATGTATTGGAACAAAGACATTAAGATTCAACATCTGGGGTTGATGAATTGCTCTACAAAATTTCAATCTGTGTCTACTGGAAGAGATATTTCTCTTTGCGCTAAAGTGACTGACTAAACTGAAATTCCATGATATTTATTTTATCTTCAGGCTTGGAAAATGACTCCTTCTCACCATCGTTTTCGTCGGCCAAAAACTGGCAAACCTCCTCGGTGCCAAACGACAGCATGACTGATGTCCTGAACCACACCTATGGCGCTCCAGCTTCCTACCATTCACATTCTCGGAGGAGGTTCACACTAAGTGCTGCTGTGATGAGCCAGAATGCCCCTCTTTGTGACATCCACAACAGCCCAATACTGGTGACGCATTTATTTCTACCTGTTGTGATTGAACTGCCAAACAAGACCAAATAAGAATAATGTGCAACTCTCTGTCTCATTTGCTCCAGATTTACTGCAGGAGTGACCAGGTGTGTATCTGCGCTGAATGTGAAATGGAGGACCATCCGGATCACGACACAGTGACTGTCGAAACCGAATGGATGGAGACCAAGGTTTGGAGAATAAAACAGAAACAGAACAACGGAAAGATTGAATCACATTTAGGAAGTTTCACTTTTAGCTGAAAAAGAGAACAATGGCTTTTAGAGAAGGAGCAACAAAGAGCTTTACAAGTAGGTGATAACTGAAATGTGATAAGTTCCTTATCTTGAGAAACTGGAGCCATTGTGATACAAAGCTAAAAATTATATAACATTTGTGCTTAAATACTTACTGTGCATGTGTATGAGTACAGAAGAGGAGTTAAGTGCATAGTGACTTTTATTAAACATAAGGCAGGGAAGCCAAAAGCATACACCAAATCCAAAATGGGACTAAAGACTAATAAGCATAACGCTGGGAAACTCTCTGGGGTATGAAAGAGGCACAAGACACAGGAGGCTGATTAGGGAAAGTGGAGACAGCTGGGGAGGATGAGGCAAAGGTGGACAGAATCACAACAAATGAGACATTGGAAGCAAAACTAAAAGCAAAGCACAAGGAATAAGCACTCACAAAATAAAATAGGGAGTGAAAAGCAAAACACTGAGGACAATCACACACAGATGGAAAACCTCCTCCTACTTAAGACACGGGAAACAAACGGGAGACCAGATGAACTGAAAACTCTGAAAACTGAAACTGAAAAGAACATAGAAAATCATACATAAGAACTCAAAAACTAGAAATAAGCATCATAAACTCAAAACACTGGGTCAGCTCCTGAAAAACAACCCCACACCTTCATCGCTCCCTTCCACCAAACTTTGCACTGGGCACAATGCAGTCTGACAAGTACCGTTCTCCTGGAAACTGCCAAACTCAGACTCATTCATCACATTGTCAGATGGAGACGTGTGATTTGCCACTGCAGAGAACACATCTCCAATTCTCTAGAGTCCAGTGGCAGCGTGCTTTACACCACTGCATCCGATGCTTTGCATTGCACTTGGTGATGTAAGGCTCGGATGCAGCTGCTGGGACATGGAAACCCATTCCATCAAGCTCTCTGTGCACTTTTCTTGAGCTAATCTGACGGCCACATAAGGTTTGTAGTTCTGCAGCGATTGACTCTACAG
>VUQK01001781.1:2109-15989 GCA_015106715.1 Bujurquina vittata
GGAGAGAGAAGGAGAGGTGAACGGGAAGAGAAGGGTGGGGGGAGGGGGGAGGGAGGGGGGGCGTGAGGACAAAGTCGTGTGATCTGGGGGGGAAAAAAACCCTTTCCCAAACAAATCAGCTTTTACAGTACCTTCCTCACATCCCATTCAGCGAATGGGTCACCTCAGCTCATAAGGGTGAAAAAGGAAGCTCTAGCACAGCTAAAGCCCGCATTGTCCTCTTCTCCCGTATACCGAGACCAACCTCCCATCCACTCCAGTCATTTAGAGAAGAGAAATTTAGTGCGGCACTGATGCAGCGTGATGGTAAAAACCGGCATGTAACAGAAAAGCAGAGATGGCCTCGGGCCGGTTTAACGCATACAGATATAATTTTGATAGAAAAAAAACCATGTTGATAGACAAAGAGCAGCCGCTGTAGTGAAATGCTGGCCGTTAATGTTTAAGGGTGGTTGGAGGTCATTTTTAACCAGGAAGCTAGAACCCGTGTAAGTGGATAGAGAAATTGAAGTTTGCAGCATTGCATTAACACACAAACACACACACAGGCTCACGCCCACTGGAAATCACCACCATGCCATTCTGACCTCGGTAAACTCTTCTCATCCCCGCAGATGCTGCAATGTCCACACACACACACACATACACGCAGACACACAGGGATGTACTCCGACTGCTTCGTACACGTCTCAACGCCAAACTTCAGCGCCTGATCTACATTACTGCATGCAATTACCACATCAAACAGCTGCCGTGGCAGAAACAACAAAGATATAGTTCGCATCACTGAGGTATTCCGAAGTTTATGTGCATAACAAACACCTACATATTTATGCAGGATATTTGCAAAGCAGCATCATAAACATACCAAAAACGTAGATTTAGTATGCAATATAGATTTTATATGTATGCATAATATGTGATCAATATCTGTTACTGAATAAAACATGCTGCTGGTTTTTGACAGGCCGATTTGAAATGGAGATGCTATGCTAATACAAAAGGCCTCGGTAAGATTGGCCCTGAACCCTCCACATACCAGCAGTTCACATTTAGACGCTCTCACCTTCACTCTCCATAATGCATGAGCTGCCTGAATATATATCACCCCCTGCACAGCTCACTCTCTCACACACACTTCCATATGCACAACAATGCACAGACACACCACTGTGTGCACAATGACAAGAGGGGGCGAGATTTGCACAAGATAGCTGCACTGACATATAAGCGCACACTCACAAATCAAGCAACCCAGCACAGAAAACAACAGAAAACAACCTAAAGACACAAGACTCCGTGGTGAGAGTTTGATATACCATGCATGCAAAACAGAAAGAAATATAGAAAGGGGAAAAAAGCTTTTTTGTGTGAGAAAAAAAGAAAAAAAGAACTGAAAGACAAAACTTTGCAGTAATTTGGAAGTAGAACTTGACAATCCTAAAGGGTCCATTTTCTATTTACTGGCTGAATTTTGCCGGCAGAACCTTTTTTTTTTCTTTTTTTTTTCAGCTTTGATTGCTATGAAATATGTTGGGGATACAAGCAGTAAAAAAGAAAAAAAAAACAGCTAAAAAACACACAGTTGTTCTTCTTTGATCAAGTGGTGTGAGACACACTGGCAGTGCTTAATCAAAACACTGGTAAGCCATCCTGAACTTCTAGGCTTTCAGCAGCAGGAAACAGGGTCAGGGTTGCTGAACAACTCAGTGTGAACTGCTCTGCAGTTTCTGTGTGTGTGTGTGTGTGTGTGTTTGAGGGTGGGGGGGGTTGTTGGTTGTGTTTGCGGGCTGCCAATTAACACACACAGGTTTTGAAAGGTAGAGTCAGCTGAAGCGAGGAATGAGGAATGGAAAGGTAGAAAAGTAAAGGCAGCTGAACAACTGATGCTGCTGCAGGGAATATAACGGTTCGCATTACATTACATTATTATGATGGAGCACAATAAATATGCATTTACAAGGCAGTATGTCTGTTTTAGAAGACAACCAAATTTACTTTGTGCTTCTCTCTCTTTCTGTCTCGCTGCCCCTGCCGGTCTTTAACCTTGGCCTCCGGTGCTTCTGCCTATCGCAATAAAGTCTCCCCTTCCACATCTTTACCTCTCCTACCCTTACTCTCTTTTCTTCCTCCTCTCTGTCTCTCTGTCCCCCCGGCACCACTGTTGTCCACTGTTCCACTCATTCATAGTAAACACTATTGATTTTCAGCAGGGAAAATAAAAAAAAAAAGGACCATGAATTTTAATGCCCCTATCTGTCCCCTTCTCCATCTCTTCCTATTTCCCCTGCCTCTCCCTTTCCTTCACCCCCACCTCACCCCCACCCTCCAACACCACCACCACCTCCACCCCATCTTTCCTGAGGGGAGGATAAAGAGATGGGGATCGTGTGTGTCTGTATGTGTGCGCCATATGTGTGAGTGTAAGGTGGTGGTACGGAGAGAGAAAAGGAAGGGAGGGTGGGTTGCATTTCTCATTTCCCAGCTGTGCCTCTCTCACACAACTGCCCCTCCACCTCACCCCACCCCAACCCACCACACTCCCTATACCTCTCCTTCTCCCCATCCCATCCTTCTCTCCTCCTCAATCCTCTGTTGTTCCCCTCTTCTCTTGACATCGGCTTTGACTCTGGGGAGTGGAAGCAAATGAAGCTCTCCCTCTCCCACACACACACACACACACACACACACACACACACACGCACACAGAGCAAGGATAGTCGCACACACAGCCACATAGAGGCCGCCCCATTCTGCTGGCATACACACACTCTCGAAACACTCACATGAACACACACCACAAGTGATACAACCGGGCCCTCGGTCAAGGCCACGCACAGGCAAGCGACACCCTCGTTCACTGTCGCTACATTTCAGAGTTGGTCGTGTCAAGTATTTAAATTTTCTTCCATCTTCCTCTTCCTTTTTCTTTCCACTGACTCGCTGCTCCATACTCACACTCGCTTGTCTGTCTCGGTGCATTTATCTACCTTCAACCTCCTCCTCCCCCCCCCAAATCCACCCCATCCTTCGCCTTTTTCCCCTCTACCTCCCTCGCCCAGCCTCTCTCTTCTACTCTGTGTATTGATTTTGCTATAAGCAGTGTCCCGGTTGCGACAGGTTAGCGCAGACAGACAAAGGCAGACTTCATCAACCAGTGTTAAACACAGAAGCCACGTCCTCAATAATCACTCCATCACACAAAAGACAACGAAAGACAGAGACAGATAGAGAGGAGAGGGGAGGAGAGAAGGAGAGGAGAAGAGAGGCGCGTGTATTGATGAATAGCGAGGAGTCGAACAGAAGGGGGGAAACTGTGTTGGAGACTTTTCAAGGCAGTCTTTTTGTCCTTTCATTTGTAAGGAACACAGGGGAAATAGTTCCCTGACAGTATTCAATCACACACACACACAAACACACGTGTAGACACACAAATGTGTCCTAAATCTTAAAATCTGAGATATCTTTCATCTCTTCTTTGTGGCATGTGTCCTTTCGTCTGAAAGAGCACTCACACACAAGGTTATTTTGTTAAAACCAAATGTCTGTTACTAAAATCTTTGGCACATGCATTAGTAAATATAAAATGCTCTTTTGATTATTGCCTGAGGAGGAATCTTCTTTAACAGGCTCATTATAACACTGAGTATATCTGGACTTTGCTGCTCTTTTTAAAAACAGTCTGAAAATTATGTGTGTGCGTGTGTGTCTGTGTGTACACCGACAGTTTTCATCTCCACTTAATCTCCTGGTCTTAATTCAGAGTGTACATTGAGCCGCCTAATAGGATGTGACTGGAGCGCCTGCTGCAGCACTAGCTACCTAGCCGCTAATGAGAGGGCCGCCACAGCCGGGGAATCAAAGCGCTTCATCAGCACTCCTAATTACTGTAAACCTCGTTAGCCGGCTGGAAAGCTAACATCTGCTCTCAGTAACAAATTATGTCCAAATATAACACGGACCTGGCCTGACGTGTCCAAGCGAAAATCAAAGAGCGCGCTGTTACCACACCCAGTGATTTCATTGCCCTATTCTGTATTGCAACTGTAATTAGAGCAATGGAGATTTGTTGCTACTCAGGTTGAAATGAGCAGAACAGAAAAAGATACAAGTCAAGTTCAACAGCTTTTCTATTGTAAGCACAGTTAGGAAACCTTTCCGGCATTAGCAGCAGTTGCAGAAATGCTCATCTTGTGATTTATTTTTTTTTTTTGTTTAATCCACCGAGGACTGAGGCTGCTAATGTTGCCCATCTATGAAGCAGCAGGTGTGTGGACAGCAGGTTTCCATGTAGCTCTGTCTGTTTGCCCACTCACCCCCTCTCTATCTCTGATCAAAGCGCGCCCTTTCAACCCCCTCCACCACCACCTTCTGCTGTTCCTCTCTTCCTCCTCCACCCCTTCTCTATCCTATCATAATTTGACTGATGATTACACTTGTCACTCATGGCAGCATGTGGCCAATTAGGAAGTGGGGTGTTGAGGAGGGGAGGGACGTGCAGTTTGTGGTAAAGGGTGTTTGAGGCAGTTTGAGGGGAGGGGTAGGTCGGTGGGTGGCAGGAAATTTGGGTTACAACTACAACTTGTCATCGCTTGTTCCACTCAGGTAGTCTTTATAGTTCTTAGCTAGGAGAGAAACAAATATTCATTTCTGTTCAATTTTCCTTAAGAGACTTAAGAAACACCCAAGAGCTGTGCTTTCTCTACCCCTTTCAGACGCTCCGTCCTTGTCTCGCACTCTCTTGGCCACTTCAGTATCTCTCCATGTTCCAGGGTAATCACAGACTCATTTAAAGTCACTTTTGTACACTACCTCTGACTGGTGGTTAAGAGTGTGACCGCAGACTAGGCTTTTATGGGCCTTAATGTGTCCTACAGACACTTTGGCAACCTGGCTGCTGTTGCCAAAGACGTGAGAACAGAGAGAGAAAGAGAGCAGGGGAAGGGAGACAGACAGAGGAAAAAAAAGAGAGAATTGGACATATGAGGCCAACAGCCACAGCGACTTAACCAGGCTGAAAAAAGGGGGAACGAAAGAGGATGAAAGGGGAGGGAGGGAGAGGGACGTGCGCGACAAAATGGACAGAACATGGGAGCGTCAAAAGAAAGGGGAGAGAGAGGTCACTTAGTCACTCCTCTGGCACCCCCTACTCTGCACCTCCTCCCTTGTCCCCTTTACAAACAGACAAAGGGACGGAGGGGTGCAGCCCTTGTATAGACGAGGGAGGGGTTGTAGCTCTACCTTCCTTTCTGCTTCCTAATATTTAAAGACGGACGGTTAATATCGTTGGGGGACGTAGGTAGAAATTAGTGACACGCACTGGAGGTTATTTAAAATGAAATGTTCTAATTTGGACGGGGGGGAAAAAGCGGCTTAAAAAAAACAAATAAACAGGGTTAAACTGGCATTTAGGCACTTTAACGTTTCACGGTGTGATGAACTTTTTTTTAACACACCTGATCCTCCAGTCGGATCGAAAACAGTTTATGAATGTTAAAAAGTGAGCTTTTGATAAATATCAATGGAAGGACTATTCATAAATGGTGTGATGCTACACTAAATGAGAAGTGAATATTAATTTGAATAGAATAGAATAGAATTCCATTACTGTCATTATACAGGATGTACAATGAGATTGGAGATTTTTAAGTAATTAGTAAACATTGAAGGCTCATTATTTTACATTCTGCAATCTCAAATATACACAGATAGGATTATACAGAATAAACAAGCTTGGATTGAACAAGCCTGATATTAGGCTCAAACACCACTTGTTAGCTCAACCTGAACTTTTTCAAATACTTACAAAAGTAATTTACATATTACAGTATTAATATACACAGTTCTGACTGATGATATTAGTTTCAATTTCTCTCCATACCTGGCCATTTCCCTTCTCCAAGCCTGCTCC
Source organism: Bujurquina vittata (assembly GCA_015106715.1). Lineage (NCBI taxonomy): Eukaryota > Metazoa > Chordata > Actinopteri > Cichliformes > Cichlidae > Bujurquina > Bujurquina vittata. The sequence continues at coordinate 8,021 of VUQK01001781.1, forward strand.
AACTCACTGAGAGAAAAGGATGCTCTCCAAGATAACTTTTAGCTTTTCCCCCATTTTCACTTTGGCCAGCTTGAAGACATTATTGAGGTGTTTGACAACTTTTTATTTTTGCTAGACTTCATCTATTAATAAGACTGAGGTCAATGTTTTGATGACTGTTTTTCCTTCTGTAGGTCAGAATCACCTGCTAAGTGGTAGTGAAGATAAGGTCATGATGAGGTCCTGATCAGGGAACAGGGGAGACAGGGAAGCATGGGGGAGTATTTTCTTTAGCCACTGGCATTTTTGATAATAGGTAGTATTTTTAAACTTATGTTTATTGATATTTTGGTTACCTACTTGTGTTTAGATCACCTCTTCCTTACCTGTACAAGTGAAGTCCATGCAGGGTCTGGGCAATAAACAAGTATAGAGAATGAGAAGTAGAAGAGAAAGGAAGTGACCACTTCCATTGAGGATGCATTTCATTTTGGGTTATTTTATTATTTTTTCCATCCATCCGTCCATCCATCCATCCATCCGTCCATCCGTCCATCCATCCATCCATTCATTTTATTCCACTTATTCAATTCAGGGTCACAGGAGGCTGGAGTGTATCCTACCAGTCAAGTGGCAGGATACACCCTGTATAGGTTGCCAGTCTGTCACAGGGTTAACACAGAGAGAGACAGACAACCAATCACACGTATGGACAATTTAGAATTACCTATTAACTTAACCTCAATAATTGCTTGTCTTTGGACTGTGGGAGGAAGCCGGAGTACCCGGGAAAACCCACGCAGACATGGGGAGAACATGCAAACATCCCTTTTTAAACATACTTTAACAACTACCCCCTCGTATGGGGCTTTGCCATGACAAACTATTATCAGTATGACTTCAATGTATTTTCATTGGTCATTTGTCACAGAAAATAAAGGCATTATTATAATTAGATACAATTATTTGTAATTATGGAGTTGTTTTCATGTTAAACCAGCAAACATTTTAAAAAAAAAGGTGTGACTGCAGTTCTCAAAGAGAGATACTGCACATGGGGGTACGAGGGAGAAGAGGTGTTGGAGTAAAACAGATTAATTTCAGAACAGAATCTCCTGCAGGGAGAAGGATGGAAAGCAGGAAGAATAAAAAAAATAAATAAACATGCTCAGAAGGAACAGAGAGAGAGGGAGATTAAACATGCATTCAACTCTCTCAAAGGGCTGAGGTGCTTGAAGTGTGTGTGTGCGTGCGTGCGTGCGTGCGTGCGTGCGTGCGTGCGTGCGTGCGTGCGTGCGTGCGTGTATGCTTACTCCAGAGGATGTATTCAAGATGATGTGACATTGCTTATAGCAGTCATGTTTGCTGTCTCTCCGCCTCAAAACCCGATCGGTAACCACTCTCCATCCACCCTCAGTCTGAAGGACAGCAGTGGAACCCCAAAGGTTAATAGGAACCCTTCATTACCATAAATCTTATCAGCTAAATGAAATGGAGAGAAGGACCCCTGATTTAGTCATCAGCTCTGCCGGGCTAAGGGGAGACACCCAATCAAACCTCTGGGTTTTATTGGTCTTTTTTATTATCTAAATGTACTGGCACATGAGCAGGGTGGCAGAGGTGACAGCCTGCGGCAATCAACAACAAAAAAGACAGCGGCCAGTAAAAACGCATTGTTGGTTTGGTAATGAGACCACTGTCATCTCAGCAAATAAAGTGTCCAGACAGACCTTGTGTGTTGCTACAAAGAAACACATCTGTGTGTCCGGGGGAGCGGGGGAATGTAGAGAGACTTTACACTGATGTCTGAATAAATCCTTTTGAAAAATCTCACAAGATCAGCTAATCAAGTGTATGGGCAGCAGACGTTCAGCGGCCCGTTTTGACTGCCTAGTTTGATTGGCAGCCTGTGGCGATGACCACTCCGACCCTGATCACAGCCAGGCCAGCACTGACTGAGCATCCACACATACCCAGAGCAGGATGTCCCCCATGTAGAGGTCAAGTATGGCTGAGTTCTCTGTATGTACATTGCCTGTGCGCTATTGGAGGAGAGATAAGGAGAGGTAACTAGAAAACACAGAAGGAAGTGTAAATCAATATCTAGGATGGAATCAGCTGGTTTGTATTTATTCCTGCTGATGTGTTGATTAGCCGCTCTCCCTCTCTCTCTCTCTCTCTCACACACACACACACACACACTCCATCTATCCCTCTCTGTGTGTGTTCTCTCTCTTATTAAGGTCTCCAGGTCTGATTAAGCGGCCTGCTCACCCAGCCCCTGGTTAGGACTAATGCTAGGCTGTATTTCAGCAGACACCATGACCAATTGCACAAAATTATTCCTCCAAGTGTGAATCCGTGTCTGTGTGAACCCACTGGAGAATAATGGATGGCCTATAAGTGCTATTCATTAACATCTTCAGATGAATACGTTTGCATGATTTTCACACCGTGCCCTGCTGCATCCTGGAGTATGCATATTTAAAAGCATGTATTTAAAGGTCATTGGTGAATGTGTATAAATATGTGTGCGTGATCATTGTTATCAATACGCTAATGGATGTTGAGAATATAGGGCGGATGTGTGTGTACATCCTGGTCGCTTCTGTTCCCCGGGAGGAACTCAATACCACTCCCTGCTTCTAATGAGCTATGGGACCTCATCAGCATTAATACTACATTAGTCTCAACTATTATAAACACATCAGTGCCCATCACACGCACACACATCCACATGGTTTATATAAATGCAACCCACTGCCGCATATGCACACCTGAGCAAATCCAATAAAAAGGTAAACAGTTAATAGGATTAAAAGGAATTATTAAACCCCACTGTAACACCAATAACACAGCAGCACCCTGCTAATAATCTTTATAGACCGGATTTGTTTGGATTAATCCAAAACCATGAAAAAGCATAATTCCCAGTACTATACATTTTAAAAGTCACCCAAAGCGCACAATTACAGAGAAGGTGTGTCGGCACAGATGTGCCTTTGTGTTGCCATATGATTTTAAAACTGTCCTACAATAACTCATATGTTTGTCTCCTTACATAAATGCATCGCTTAAACACAAGACGTCACTGCTGCGGCTCCTTTGGGCCCTGTCACATTGTCAAATTTTGTTGAGGCCATCTACGTGAGCCTAATATACGTAAATAGATGAGCCGATAGCCCATTAGCTCCTGGAGCATTCTGCTATCAGCCTGCAGCATTCAGAACCCTGTGGCTGGCTCATCTACTGCAATCTAATTCTACTACCACAGGGAGAGGAGAACAGAGGAGAGAGAGGGGAGAGAATTGTATTGTGACAGAGAGTGGGAGGTAAAGGGAAAAGAAGAGGAGAGAGAGGGCTACAGAGAAGGAGAGAGGTAGCTTAATGCAATAAAGCATGTAGTATTGACATCTTTCTCGTGTCTATTGATTCCCCATTATGTTGCTAACAAACCCAGGTTGACATTTTGTCATTTGCAATCATGTTAACACTGCGACTTGCACGCTCCCCTCCACAAACCGATCTATATCTACACACACTGGTTTGCACGTGTGTTCATGCTCTTGCACACACACACACACACATACTCACTCACGCTCTCGCTGTCACACACAGAGAGCAAATGGGTAAGCACATGCACGGTCAAAGACATGCCACCGCGACATTATACACATGTAGAAATGCCTTAAAAGTTGGCAGCGAGCGCAGACGCAGAGCTGTAGACATGTTGATTAATGGATTAAGACTGAACATTTTATTGGAATACACTGAAGGAAATAATAACATCAGAGCAGGCCGTACAGTACACGATTGGGAAATGTTATGAGGAAAACAAATATCAATAACTGTATAGTTAAATGTTACTCAGTCTGAAATGCAGAGGCAGAACTAAAACAACTTGCAAGCTTCTAAAACCTGAGGAGCGTGAGTGATCATACTGTAAGTGCATGTGTGTGTGAAAGGGAGAGATTTGGAGAGTATACGGTAGAAGATAGCGGTTAATGGTGTGTAACAGAAGGTGCATAGCTGAGATGAACTGAATATAGGTGTGTGTGTGTGTGTGTGTGTGTGTGTGTGTGTGCGTGCGTGTGTGTGTGTGTGTGTGTGTGTGTGTGTGGGTGTGTGTGTGCGTGTGTAGAAGAGTGTGTGAGAGAGGAGAGAGAAAAGCAGTCTCCAGTCTCCTTGATGTCCCATCATATCACATCATATCATATCATATCAAGCTCTGCACTGTGTGGGAAACCTGTGGTTTCTCCTCTATGTCTCATTAAACTTTTATATACCAGTTAATGCTGATGGCTTCACAAAACACTTTACTACACATACACACATATACACAGAAAGAGTTCACACAGTAGTGGCCATGACCTGTACCTTCACAGACACAATGCCATTAAAAATAGAACAAAACCTGGATCAGTTACAGCAGCTTGCTGTCCAGGTGCAAACAGCCTAACGTGCTTGTTTTATGGTACTGTATATGATGGTCTGCCTGTTTCATGACAGTGTGTGTCCGTGTGTGTGTGTGTGTGTGTGTGTGTGTGTGTGTGTGTGTGTGTGTGAGCCCCCACAGGGGTTGTGCATGAGTGCTCAAGGCCTGTTGTAACATGAAAGAGACTCAAAACACAGGAGGCTAAAAAGGGTCAGGTGGGGCTGAGTCTAATACTCCCGCCATGACCTTTGACCCCACATAAGGCTGTAACGCAAAGGAGTCAAGGAGCTGCCACCAGTCAAAGAGACAAGTTAACTCAGAGATTGAGTCAAGAGCCCTACAACTACCCAGACAGCAGTGTGTGTATGTGTGCGTGCACGTGAGAGAGAGTTTATTAAAGGGTCTTTGTGGCCTAAGTGAAAGCACACTTCTGTGGGTGTGTCCACTCAATCTTAGTATCTTTAATACTTTCAGATAACACCACTCCTTTTATTTGTTGATGCACGATGAAGAAGCAACTCCTGTTTTAGTCCTCAGATGCTGAACTGATCCAGCGCTCCCCTGGCAACAAACCCTCTGAGATCAGAAAGGACAGCACCCTGTGCTGTGTTATCAAACTGGAATAAAATCAGCATAGCATTGTGAATCATGTTATCCCACCATCTAAGGAATTGAGCAGCCTGTGTACACATCCCATCATGTTGCCTGCTTATTCAGATGCCGGCCCTGGCCTGGGACACTGCAACATAATGGCTCATACGTGGTTTACTCTCACCTCTCAAGCTCAAACTGGGTTTTCTTCTGCCTCCTCGTTTTTCACTCTGTCATCTGCTCGTACTTTCACCCACTTCTCTCTCTCTCTTTCCACATTTTTTTTTTATCTCATTCTGACATTCGCCATTTTTCAACGCGCGGAGACCGAAAAACTCCTCCTCCCCGGTCCCCGCTCCTTTGCCTCTTCCACCCTCCAACCACTCTCCCCTCTCTTCTCCGTGTATCTCTCTAGAGATATGGCAGGTAACAGGTCCCTTTCATCCCTCTACGCTCTTTTTCTATCCCCTTCTATCACCTATCCCTTCACTGTCACACACTGTGCACTGTTGACTGAGTATGTGGAGTAAGGGTGAAGCCTGGCGCCTCACAAATCAAATGGGCTTGAACTGATCTGGAAATGAGGGGAGAGCTGGGGACTGGGCCTTTAAGAGCTCATCCACTTTCCAAGGAGAACTTCAGGCACACAATTTCATACAAGTTTATGTTTATGTGTATATACAATAGTTAATGACTAAGGTGAACCAAAAAAAAAATTGCCTTTGACCTCATTTTTCTCCTTTTGCATCATTTCCCCATACAATCCAGTCCTGGGAGGAATGCAGGGCAAGCAAAGATGTAAAGGGGGTAAAGAGCTAAGCAGCTGTTGCATGTCTAGGAAACAGTCGATGCCAGACTGAGCAAGAGCTTTCTCAACAGCAACACACTAAAGCCGGGCTGGCTGCTCCCACCATGCGTCCTTTTCTTCCACTTCGGCGCAGATGAAACGCAGACGGTGCCCCAGCCTCCCCCACCCCCCTCCCCCCGACTCCACACTCCCTCTGCTAGTCTGCTCTCAACCGTGCAGCAGCCCAGGCAATGGGACAGAGAGATGTAATCACTCAAGCCTATTTCGAGTGGCGTTTACAAAGATGCAAGCCTTGTCGGTTTTGCTGCATGGAAATGTGAGCAAAACGCGCACACCACGCAAAATCAGAGGGGTTCCGTGAGCTCAAAGCTGACTCATCAACAAGTTATTTAGTCTACGTTAATAAAGCACAAACACAAAACAGTTGACTGTGAAATAAAACGAGAGAAAAACGGCGTGTCCCCAGTCTCCTCTCGTATGTTGCTACTCCTCCGTGCACCTACTCTCTCCGTCTATCTCCCCCTCTCCCTGCTTCCACCGGCCCAGGAATCGATCTCCGCAGGATCGATAAGTTGGCATGAATATTCCCTGCCTGCCGAGAGTCTAGTTGGGGAGAGTCGGAGGCTGAGGCTCAGGCGCAGGCAGTGGAGAAGAGGGGAAGGACGGTGACGGAGACGGAGAGAGAAAAAAATAGCTTACTCGGAAATAGGAACGCACAAGCGGCGTGGAAATAAACCAACACACGGGTGGAACAGTGGCGCATCATCTCACTGAACGGAAAGCGAAAGAAAGGACATTTTACGCAATTAATTTTCAATCAGTCTGGACAATGCAAAGCGCCCGGGACAGCTTCTCTGATTTTTATCAGCCGCCCCGCAAGTGCGGAGGACTCTGTTTAAGCCCTCAAAAGGAGCTCGAGGTGTGTGTGTGTGTGTCTGTGCGTGTGTAAGTGGGTGTGTGCGCCACCAGCTCTGCCCGCTGCAAGTGCATCGGCACCGAGCAAAGCGGGGCGGGTCTGCGGGGCTGGCCGACATGGAGGAGGTGTAGCAGGGAGAAGAGAAAAAATGTCTTACCGGAGTTGGAGCGGAGAGCCAGAGGGGATTTGAGACGCCAGGCGTTGAGGTCAGGGGTAGTTCTCTGAAACACGAACGGCACCGGCAAGGGAACAAACATGATCTTCCTCCGGCTTCTTGTTTTGATGCAAATAATCTGTCAGATGTACTGTAACAAGCTCTGTCCTCCTCTGAGGCTTGTGTATCTTCGTCCGTTTTTCTGGTAGACAGCTTTTGGGGAATATTTGGTATGGAGAGCTCAGAACATTCGCCGTTAGGTGTGTACACATGTAGCCCCAGCTGCGCACTTTTATTTACATTTGTAGACTGGTGCTCGGCATTTGTTTTGGTGTAAATGTGCATAGAAAATAGTATATATGTAGGATGGTCCCTTGAGTGCAGCAGTTATCTTACAGTCCAGACTAACACACAGACGGACAGAGAGAGACCGGAGCTCACTTCTGCAGGCTGCAGGAAAAGTTGTGTTACTGTGACAGGCCTAGTCTAAGTAGCGTTAACAAAAAGGCTGCGTGTCACCTGTCTGCCGTTGATGCACCTGCGTCTCTCTGTTACCTTTGCTCCGCTAAATCGTTTTCCTTGAGTAAACATAGAGGCCCGGGAGCTTATTTTATCCCTCCCCTTCCTCGGTCCTCACCAGCTAGTGTTTCCTGTAGGTGTGAGGAGGCATGAGAACAGTCGCTAGCCTATTCCTGTAGCATCACCGGCCGGGCTTGGCTTTGGAATTCGCTTTGCAGTTTAAAACACCACAACAGGGATACATATCAACAGACGCGACAATGCAAAAAGAACAAAAAATAAAAAATTAAAAAAAAGAAAGGCCAGCAGAGTTAGAAAGTCTTATCTGGGTTTCTGCACTATTTGGTTTGATCTAGTGTATTTGGTCTCTAGCTGCACGCGCTCCTTCTCTTCTTCCCTTTGCGCGGAGGCTGCGTGTTACACATTCATGCGCGTGGGCAAAGCGGCGGCTCGCGTCCGGAGCGTTTATTCAAACTGTTTCATTAAAGGCTTCTAAATAAACAAGTGTGGGGGGGAGAAAGGAAAAAAAAAAAGGGGGGGGCTCCACGGACAAAAACATACACACAA
>VUQK01001783.1:1823-16648 GCA_015106715.1 Bujurquina vittata
AGTTTGGGTGGGGAAGGGGGGTGGGGAAGGAAAAAAAAGGGAGAAAAAGGGAGGGGGGGGAGGGGGGGGGGGGGGGGGGGGGGGGGGGGGAGAGGAGAGGAGAGGAGAGGAGAGGAGAGGAGAGGATGGCTCACACATATTGGATCGAGGACACCCTAAATGGTATAATGTTTACAGTAGTGAGAGAGGAGGACAACTGTAGAGCAATGGCAGTAAAAATGGAGATGGAGTGGAGGAGGGTTGGATGCCACCAGGGGAGTATTTCAGGCACAAAAATTCCTCTGTAGTCTCCCACTGCTGCCAGCTTAGTGATAACATGCATGACTACACCTATGGTGAAAGAAGATGGGAAGATGAGCGAGAGTCAGGGTGGGAAAAGCAGGGCAAAATTGACAGATTCAAAAGAGCAAAGTGGTCGGAAAGCCTTCCATATCCTCCCTCCTTCCCGCTTTCCCTCCCCTGCATCCCCATCGTTCCTCGTGGGGAGCATGTTAAGGACCTTAGTGTCCATTAAAATTGTAGCATGTTTACATAAACCGAACACAGGCTTGTGCTGTCTTTACCTCCTACCTCATCTCACCCTCCTACATAACACACACCCTTACAGAAAACAGAATTCTGTTTATTTACTGGCGTACGGCAAATGCTTTCAAATGTAAATTAACATGCAGTTTAAAGCCTTTATCCTCTATGCTTCTGACATTGTACAGACCTTCCTCTTGTAAACTCCCAGTGACCTTTTCTGTAAATGAGAACAGAATATACAGTATTTTTTTGCAGATCAGAAGCTCTTCCCAATCACTTTCCTTAGCTGGCTTGTGTACAGTAGATTAAATGGCAGAAAGGTTCTACACAAACAAATGCACATGCACACTATTTACCTATCAGCTCCTATATTGATGTGGTATCCTGTTGTGTAGCATTTGAATGAGTCAACATGCTCTATCGCTAGGTCCATTTGCTGTCTGATTCCTTCTGTCAGGGTAGTTTTCTCAATATTCTGCTGATGATGCCCTACTGCGCGCACTCTCTGCCAGGGAGCTGTGGGCTTGATGCCCTCGTGCCTATTTACTGTTCCAACCTCTTCAGCAGCATCTGATGGTGCATAGAGCATCAGTGATGGCAGAGAGAGCCTGGAGGGGAGAGATGAGGAGATGGTGAATGTAGAATACAAAAGAGTAGAAAGAGAAAAGAATAAGGCCATGGAAGATGGAAAAAGAAACAAGTGCTTCATTGATGAAGGAAGCATGTGACAAATGAAAGGGAGTAGTTTTAAGGGGTGGGGGGTGCTATCACGGTGGTGTATTCTCTGGCCAAATGGCTGAAGTCCTGCTTTTGGCAGTGCCTCTGACAGGACATGCATCTCTGCTGGAGTAGCAGCTTACCATTATGGCTCTTTCAGTGGTTCAGGTTGGACTGCCCTGTGTACATAATGACTTTTCTGTGGAGAAACTATTCAAACCATGAAGTAAGTTTTTCTGCAGGTGCATTGGATGCATTTGTGTTAACAGAACAAAATGTATGTCATCGCATCACTGAAATCTCAAATATTGAAATTTTGCTCACTCAAATCAGTGCTTTGATTATCTATCCTACCAATTCACCTGCTCTTAGTTAATATAGCAAACCTGAGATGGCCAAGAGAGTTTTGGAGGCTGCTTTTTTTCTTAACCTCATTCTCATCAGAATGGTTTTATTAACAAATGACAGATGTACATACAGAAACCAAACCACAGTTTAAAACTCCGGCAATCCGTTCACTGAATCTGCCATTATCCATGCACTGTGGTTGTAGATTAGCTCTAATCATCACTGTTGTATTATGTAATCCACTTCAAAGAGAAGGCCATTATAATTTAAACTACTATTATCTGATCTTATTTCCTTTCTGTCTTCACAATTAATTCACTTTTACTTTCTTAACGTGTCTTCCATGTGTGAATATTTTACAATTAATTTATCAGGGTTTCATCAGATATAACAGTAGCTGTGATGCAAAGACGAGACAGCCAAAGTGCAACACCAACACCTACCCAACACCTCTGTTCCCTTCACCTATGTCCACTGAAGTCTGCTCCAATCCCCAGCCTTACCCCTTATTACCACTTCATCCAACTTACTTCAGATTTCCTCTTTCTCTTCTGACATCCAACTGACATCCATACACACTGACAACATTCAACATCACCCCTTCGATTTCCAGCTTCAAACTTATGGTTCTGTCTGACACTCTTTTCACCTCCACAAAACCATTCACATATCGTTCATTCAGCATTACCACTGGTCAATTTCTCTTCCTATCTACACCTTGGTAGAATAGTTTGACTCCATCTGCAATGCTCCTGGCCTTGCTTCCCTTCCACCAGGTATTCTGCACGTATAATATATCTACCTTCCTTCTCTTCATCATATCAGTCAGTGTTCTCCATTTACCAATCATAGTCACTACATTTAAAGTCCCTATTCTCACCTCCACATTCCTACCTTTCCTCCTCTCTTGCTGCCTCATAAACATGTCTCCCCCTTCTCCTTTTCCTTTGTCTTCAGCCAACAGTAGTAGAGTTGGCCAATAGCACCGGAGGCAGTGGTTGTTAACCCGGGCCATTCTTAAAATCTCATTCTTGATTATCCACGTGTTTGGTTTGGCAAAGATGCCCTTCTTGAACCCACCCCATTTATTGGGCTTGGGACCATCACTAGGAGTACCCTGGCATGTGGCCCCCCATTGTCTTGGTTTCAGAGTGCGCACGGACACCACAGTCAAAGACAGAGTAATGCCTGGGAGAAATGTAAATAATTTTACAGTGAAACTGCAGCTGTCAGAGGTTCGATGAGCTACTTGTAGTGCTAAGTGGTTTGATTGGTCAGTAAGACTGGAGAAGTGCTATATAAATGCAATCCATTACCCATAAATGCTGTGCAGTAAGTATGGAGTGGTGATATGGACCATTAGCTGTGCAATGCTTTCTTTTTTTGAAAAGAAATGTTATCCAAAAATTCTGGTGATGACCATTTTTTTAAAATGTCAAAATGCATCCATTCACAGATGGTGAATAATTGACAGCTCAGTGTCATTTTGAATTTTGCATACATTTCACAGGTAGTATTCTTGAAAAAAGTGGACTTTCCAAATCTTTGTAGCAGCACATTATTATATGAACAATAATGTGCTGGAGATGTTCAAATGTACAGTTGATGATGATCACAGAGCATTTATAACATAAAGATAAAGCTACTGTTAACTGTGGCAGACTTTTAGATTAAAATATTGAAGGAAAGTTTGACCCCATTATCCTTCATGGGAGAAAAACCAGTCATTAGAGAGGCATTACATGGACATCTAATGCTGCTTCTGGGGAAGACATAAATGAGTTTGTGCACACTAATAGGCTAAGGGTAATCATTTTGATTTGCATGCTTTTAGGAATTAGGAAAATAATGAGATAAGCTATTAGTTGAAAGAATATACACAGCACCAATGCTCCCCAAACAAAAATAATATAGTAAACAAAAATCAAATAAATTCTGGCGAGAAACGATAAGAAAAAAATTAAACCAATCCTCTATATCAAAGTCAGATGTCATTACAATTATGAGACTTAGAAGATGAAAATGAGGCCCAGTTAGGAATATTACTCAAAAACAATATCAGGATTTGTATCTTCTAAATGTCAACATGCTCCCAGAACAAAGAACTTGAAGAAGACCTTTAAGGACTCAAAGTATTAATATATAAAAAAGTATCAAAGACATGATGCCCTGCAGCATGTGAAATTAGAATAAGCACTTAACCATCTGAGTCACTGGGAAACACATGGTTGTTCTCTGTAATTACTGTAATAAACAAAGAGGCCCAAGATTGCAGCTTGCCTGCTGAAGAAGCTGATAACTAAATTAAATGTAAAGACTGCTTGTACCAGATACACAGTTAGGACCATGAGTATTTGAACACTGATACACCACCACGGTGGGTTTAAAATCAAAGATCTGCTTGAAGTGAGCTTTAATTCAAGGGGTTTAACAAAAGATTTTCATGGACTGTTTTGGAATTAATGTTATTTTTTTAAATAGCCCCCATTTTCAGTGGCTCAGAAGTAACTGGAGAAACTAACATAGTTTTAAATATAATTGTTTTTAATACTTGAATGAAAATCCTTTCTAGTCAATGAGTACAGGAAGTCTGGCTCCCATGGATGTCATCAAATGCTGCGCTTCCTCCCTGGAGATGCTCTGCCAGGCCGTTACTGCAGCCACCTTTAGTAGCTGCTTGTTTGTGTGTCTCTGCATTCACTTTTCTATTTGCTAACTGAAAAGCATGCTCTGTTGAGCTTAGATCAATTGACTTCCCATATCTTTGCCTTAAAAATATCTTGCTTTTGCTGTTTGCATTGGGTCATTATCCATTTACACTGGGAAGTGCTGTCTGATCACTTTTGCAGTATTTGAGTGAATCTGACCAGAGAGTATAACCCTGTACTGTTCAGAATTAATCCTTTCTACCAGCAGTCACATCATCCATAAACATTGTGACCCAGTTCCATTAGCGGTTATAGATGCTCATGCCATAACCCTGCCTCCACCATGTTTGATGATATTGTGCTATGTTTGGATCATGAGCGCTCCTTCTCCATACTTTTCTCTGTTCATCCTTCTGGTACAAGTTCATCTTGGTTTCATCTGTCGAAAGAATTTTTCTTCCAGAACTGTGCAGGTTTTTTTTAGATGTTTTCTGGCAACATCTAATCTGGGCGCCTTATTCTTGACTGTAACCAGCTGTTTGCACCATGTTGTCATTACTCTGTATTTCCATTCGAGATGACATCACTTGACTGCAGACTTTGACAGTGATTTGCTCACCTCCTTAAAAGTATTTACTTAGTTGGATATTTTTAAGCAGTTTTAAACCATGGAAATAATTTTGTCATCATCCACTTTAGTTGTACTGTGTGGCCTTTCAAGCCTTTTGGTATTGCTGAGCTGTTCAGTTCATTCCTTCTTGGCCACTCCTTACATTTATGCAGTCTCTATGATTATATTGGTTACAGCCTAATGATGGCCTCCTTTTCTTGCATCAGCATCCCTTTTTGACCTCATATTGAGTTACAGTAAAAAGCTATCAAATTTGAGTTCAGCACTTGGAATCAACTCCAAGATCATCTGTTTTATCTACTTAATTTGTCAATTAATTGCTCATCAGTTAATTATCCAATTACTTTTGAGCCTCATAAAATGGTATAAAAATGGTCTAATCAGTAATTGCAATGCTTTTTGTTAAAACTTTTGAATTAAGTCTTTGCTCATACAGTGTTTGATTTCAAATCCACTGTGGCTGTGTGCAAAGGCAAAACTGCAAAATTGTATCTTCATCCAAATACTCGTGGACCTTTTTAACTAAAATCAAATAAATAACAGATAAGGGGGATCTGTGCCTTTTGAAGCACTGCTGAGAGGCAATTAACACTCAAGGACAGATTTTTGTCTAAGATGCAAAAAAAACGTCTTTGATAAAATTTCAGTCATGGTATCTTTAATTTGTGAACTTTGGGGTTTAGACAGAGTGGTTAATTACCTGCTTTAATTACTACAAGGATTCTTGAAATGTGTGTGCGTACACTGGTATACATTTTAGATATGGAGAACCAGGGGGGAGGAGATATGGAGTAGAACTATGTTAAACAAATATGATTTATGCTTTCCACAAGGGTTAGGAGTGTGTTTATTGGAATTTTTGCCCATTCTTCATGAAGCACATTTGTGAAGTCAGACACTGATGTTGGGTACCAAAACCTGGTTCACAGTCAGTCAGGTGTTGAGGTCAGGACTTAGTGCAGGCTAGTCAAGTTCTTCCACACTAAACTGGCTCATCCATGTCTTTATGGACCTTGCTTTGGGCACTGGTGTGCAGTCATGTTTGAATAAGGAAGGACCATAGCCAAAATGTTCCCACAAAGTTGGGAGCATGAAATTGGATGCAGCTGCTTGGCCATGGAAACCCATTCCATGAAGCTGCCTACACACTGTTCTTGAGTTAATCTGAAGGCCACAAGAAGTTTGGAGGTCTGTAGCAATTGACTCTGCAGAAAAGTGGGGACCTCTGCAAACTCTGCTCCTCAGCATCCACGTGGCCTACCACTTCATGGCTGAGTTGCTGTTGTCCCCAATCACTTCCACCTTGTTCTAATACCACTAACAGTTGACTGTTAGTGATGAAGTTTCATGACTGGACTTGTTGCACAGGCGGCATCCTATCAAGGTACCACTCTGGAATTCACTGAGCTCCTGAGACCGACCCATTCTTTCACAAATGTTTGTAGAAGCAGTCTGCATACCTAGGTGCTTGGTTTTATACACCTGTGGCCATGGATATGATTGGAACACCTGAATTAAATCATTTGGATGGGCCAGTGAACACTTTCTTGTAATGTATGTGGCCCGACACTTGGGTTATATGGCTTTGTGTATAAGCTGGAGATCATCAGTGGTCATATTAGTGCTGGGCTGGTACTAAAACCTGCAGACTGGTTTGAAATACACACCCTGTTTTCCACAGGGTGAAAAAGATTTGCTGCAAAGAATAGAATAGCCTCCTTTTGTCATATTACCATCAACCTATTTCCTTTCTTTTACCAACTCATTCAGTCCTTCCTACTTTAATTTGCTCCTTAAATCACCTCCCGCTGCCTCCCGTCTCTCTTCCTCGCCAATCTTTGGATGTTTATTCGTTTATGAGAGGAGGTTGGTAACAGCAGGTGCGAGGCCTGCACAAAACAGCAGAGAAGTGATTCAATTTGGTGTGGGCAGTAAATTGTGTGGACATATGCGCACTGCACAGTGCGGAGATGGGCACAGGGCAGTGTGCATGCATCTCTCTGTCTGGCTGTATTGCTGACAGGGACAGAAACAGCCGAGTAGGGGTGCCAGGCGGCAGCAGAGAGAGCGAGAGAGAGACTGAGGATTGGGACCTGACATAGATTCAGAGTCTCTGTCTCTATAATCTGACTCTTAAATTGTCATGGATGTTTTCTGCCATGTTGCAGAAAGAGAAGAAGGGAGTTTAATATCTTGTAGGGAAAAGTAAAGAGGAGTGAGAACATTCAGACCATCATGCAAACCTTCAGGTGTCTTCTGTGCAATTCATGAAGATGTTCTCTACAATCCTGAGCCTGATTCTTTCCTCTGCCCCACAGGACGCCTCCCCAGGCTGAGCTAATTGATCAGATTACAAACCTCTCCTTCTTTCACTCTAATTAGCATTAGTGCACAGTCAACTAAATAGGTCTGGAGCAGGTCGCAGTCCTCCACTCTTGCAGGTGATTAAGATCTTTTGCCACAGCAGTGACTATGGTCATAACTTCATTAATGACTTGGATGACTTTTTCAAACTCTGCTGGTCACAGTCTCTCTGGGGAGGTTACATCCCAAATTAGCTTCCCTGCAGCATAAATATCTTTGACTAGATTTAACAGGCTTCTGCTCTTTCTTTTTTTTAGCTGTTTAGATGTATGCAAACCGTATTGGTTTTGATTAATCATGTTTGTCATCGTGATCATCCTCTCACTGATAACTATGGTGTTAGAAACTATCATTTTCATCAGCACAAGCATGGCTGTAATCATTCTGATTTCTCCAGTGATTATCATTAGCAACATTTTCATCTTCCTCAACATCTACATCTCTGTAATTGTCTTCCTCCTCCCCCTCAGTAACACTATATTCTCTTTCTTCCTCACATTTATCACTGTCTGAGTTCCCAGCCTCTCTTTCTTTATGGTTATGGCCATATGCACATATTCTGGTCTTTTCTGTAATTGCTAGTTTGGATTTAAAGCTTCTTTATGAATGCTAAGCTGTGCAAAACACTGTCTACCACTGAAAAAGCCATTCAGCCCATAAACCAAGCTAGATTAAACAAATTTTGTCTGAGTTTGTGTCCACTGCACATACTATACTGCAGACTGGAACCTGACGTGCTTCCCATTTAAATGAATCTAATAGCTGTGTCTGCTTGTAAATACATTGGGCAAGATGTTGCTCTCACAATTCATTTCACACTTCATTAGCAAGTGATATTGTTGGTTGGATATACAGTATAGAAGGGATGATCAATATATTACAGCCAGGTATTAGCGCTGCAGTCAGACACGGGCACCGAGGTTCAACGGATTGTGTAAACCCCATTTCAGAAAGACGATACGAAGGTGCATGGCTATGCCTCATAGCACATGAGCATATGCAGACACAGACATACACAAACATACATATTGTTTCCTGGGAAATAAGGAACACCCAGAAATTTGCACACACATATACACACACACACACACGCACGCTCATTTTTGTTTCTTTACTCCCCCAGTAATCTGAATGGAGTAAATCATCATTGTGTTTGGGAAGGAGATTGATGGCCAAGCTCAATACTTTGGCCACCCATTCTATTTAGAACAGCGGGTCAGTCGGCCAGTTGCCACCTGACATCTCTATTCATCATCACACAGTCTGCATCCTGCCGTTGCTGTCTCAATGCACAAACTGCTTTGTGTGGCACTTTGCGTGTGCATGTTGCAGAAAATGTGACAAAAAGATGAATGAATAATGTTGTAAATATTTCACCCTTTAATAACTTGAGGTATATTAGGTCAGCATGGGAGGATTTACCACTTCATGTAATGTAGGATATATCTAATATATAGTATTTTATTATATGCTTCTTTTGTTGCTTGTGTAAACCACTTTGTCATCTACGTTCAAGTATTCTATAAAGAACGAATAATATTATTATATAACTTTTACGTTAATATGATGATGTATCGTGAATTATCAGAGATTTAATTTACTAGATAGCAAAAAAGAAGTTCCTGCTTTGCTATTTCATTTTGTTAATAGGTTTTTAAGTGATGTTCCAGACTATTTACTGTATCATCATTTTCATTTATGCTGCATTATGGAACTGTAACTTGAATATGAGTAACCCTCAAAAGTAACATAAATCACAAAAGTGATTTGTAGCTCAATGTGTGTGTGTGTGTGTGTGTGTGTGTCTGTGTGTGTGTGTGTGCGTGTGTGTGTGTGTGTAAAGTAGAGAGCTTTGGGGGAATGACATACAGGAAATGGTCTGGGATGGATTTAAACTCATCCTCCTGCTCATGGAGTTAATTTCAACACTTTTTCAAGCTTCATGTATTTTCTACAATGTCCAAACTTAAATGAACATTTCCAAAATACTTGCAAGGGTTACTTCTTTAACTTCAAGACCAATTTAAACTACAACTATGCAGACAGTAGGGATTGTATCTACAGGCACGCCCACCTGAACACTCAACTGGTGGTTAAGGTTAGGCTTTCGGTGTAGTCACCCTATGTCTGCCCATGCCTTGATTAGTACCGTAACTGGTGATTCCCTGTAATTTGACATTCCATAAATAGTGTGCCATTGTCCAGCTGTTATTATGTTGGGCTAGTAGCAGCTCACACGATCCCGCCCAGCTACATCTGATGGTTTGATAGATGAGTGTCGTACATTGTTTCCTTCCTCCTACAGTTCACAAACAGACTCGCTGCTGCTGGTGTGACTGAAGAATCAAATTTGAGTGTAATTAGATCTCTAACAAGTTGAACTGATTTTATAACCTCTCTCAAATGATTCCAACACTGAAGAACAATTTAATTTGAATGTGTTAATAGTCGCTCTTTGGGAGTTGATTTCAGTTTGGAAATATTTAAATCTTAAATTGACACAATTTTTGCTGTGTGAAAATTGTTCTTGCATGTTTGATTATATTCTCCTGAGTGACTTTGCTCATATTTGTTCATGTTTTTGTGGTGCAGACTCACTATGCATACAACTAGCGGCATTAATAGCTTTTCCTGTTTTTGTTTTGTTTTGTTTTGTTTTAGACTCCAATGCAGTTTCTGTGTAAATGTCTCGACTTATTCACTGTGATAAAGAGCGACGTGTTTTGAAGAGAGGCTGTGCAGCGAAAAATGTGTTGCAAGATGTGTTTTGCCGAAGACTGCTTACCACTTACTTGCTTCAAGTTGCCTTTGTTATCAACAGTTTCCACTAGCAACCTAAGCTGAGCTGCTTATGTTTTGACATAGCTGCAATTTTGAGGAGGAGGTTACAACATAGCCTGAAGTATAGTAGGTACAAATCTGCATATGTACTGTACTCACCATAGCAAAGAGCAGAAGGTAGTGGAAGTGTGGAAAAGACATGCAGCGAAGTATAAAGATTTCATGACAGCCAGGATTGTGTCTTCTTCATCTAAAAGAGACATGACGCTGTGAGAAAGCTGGGTGTTGAGTGTCTAGCCTCTTTTTGCCCCGTGTCGTTCATAACCAGGCAGGACATTTCCCATGTGCAGGTTGTACCACAGTCATGTTTCTGATGCTTCATTTTCTGTCAGTTGGTTCAGCCAGAGTTTTATTTCAAGGTGAGCTACCTTTCTTATGCCCTAAAATGGAAGGGGATAGAAGAAAGTGAGAGGGAGAAGAGAGAATCCTCCAAGGTCACTTTTGGTGTCTCTCCATTGGAGTCAGTGAGTTCCTGACAAGGCAGAGACAGGTTCAATTTCTCGCTGACTGTCAGGAGCTCCCTGTTTTTTAAATGCCTGTGAGACAGATATAAGAAGA
Organism: Bujurquina vittata; assembly: GCA_015106715.1. Taxonomy (NCBI): domain Eukaryota; kingdom Metazoa; phylum Chordata; class Actinopteri; order Cichliformes; family Cichlidae; genus Bujurquina; species Bujurquina vittata. Next base: position 12,456 of record VUQK01001783.1, read on the forward strand.
GGAAGATGTTCCCTGACTTTTCAGTATTATCTGAGGGGCATTCTTTTCTCCAGCCTTATCTCTCTGTCAGTAATGGGCCTTCAGTGATTCCTGCCAGATATCTGCTACGGATGGACTGTTAGGCTGGCAGATAGAGCAAAGCTTTCCCAGATACTGTAGATCTAGAATGGGCTGTTTTTCCACATGTTTCTGCCCCTCAGTGATTGGTAAATCCCAATGAACGGCACTTTGACAGGCACCGCACCTCTGCTTCTTAGTAAAGTAGAGGGGAAAAAACAAGAGTGGGAGGAGTGATTGATCTGAGGCGATGGCAGTGCTGCATGGTGAACTTTCTTTGACCACCTCCTCAATCAAAAGTACAGAAAAAGGCATCTTCTTTTGCCCGGTGCGATGAGGACATGCATCAGAGAGCTTTGATGTGACAGATTATGGACATCTTCATCTGGGCCTCCTGGCTCTGAGCTTGTTGCTGCTTTTATTGTTTTGTGAAACAATTCACTGGAGGGAAGGATGCCATGTCAAAACTGGTTTTAGAGTCTCTGACGCTAAACAGGAATGGAAACTTCAAAGACACCAAACTGTGTGTGCCTGTATGAATGCAAGATTGACCTAAACAATACTGGCCTCCTGTTGACAAATTATTGATAAGTTAATTGCCTGGTGAGCTTATGAACTTACAGTCCTCAACTTCTCTACAAGGTAATCCCACCCCCAAATGAGTTTATTCCCCTTACAGGCATTGCATTAACTCTACAACTCCTCACTTTACTTGAGTATGACCGATTAATGGTTGGGGAATTAGGGAGGAAATGCAGAGGGGTGGAGTGGAAGGGCTGATAAGAGAGTTGAAAGCAGCAGCAGGGAATGAAGTGGTACCAATAGGCAGGACTCCTGCTGCCTCCTCTTTAGGGAGATCCCTACTAGTGCTGTCCCTACTGCAGTGTAAGGACAGGCTCAGCCAGGGGTCTTTGAAGTACTGCTCTCTTATTATATGGATGAACTCCTTTGTGCTACTATTATATATTCAACACACCATATCTGAAGACAGCTCCCGTCCTTCAAAAAAAACTACAAATCTCTACAGAGCCCAGCCGGCCGTGCAGAAAGGGGAAAGTTGGGAGTGACTGAGAGATTCTCAACAACATCACTGTAGTGCTTTTATGTTTTCAAATGTTTGGCTTACCACTCGAGAGACACAGAACCAGTCTCTAATCATAATGCTCATTATACAAAAGCTTTGGACTGCATTTTTCTCCTGCTGTGGATGAGATTGGTTTATCATTGACATTTAACTTGATCTTGATTTTGTGCTATGTAAATTACCAGCTGCTGCGAGAAGAAACAGAATGCAACATGGAGATATCATGCCAAGTTGGTGTTAACCCCTCTTCAGCTCTGACACTGCAGCTGACATCTGCGTGTGAGTGTGTGTGTGTCAGCTCATATGATTACTACAGTCTTTTCAGTCAGTAAAAGCAATAAAACATATTAAAAATAAACATTAATGCAGATTGATAAATGTTGAAAAGAAAGTCAACATTGCTGCAGTCACACTGGAAGGTTGTATTGCATCCATGATGTAGTGCAACTTAGGGCTGCAAATAGCAATTATTTTTATTATTAATGAATGGTTAATCATTGTTTTTTTTGTTCAGGGCTGTCACTAAAATGTTTATTTGTCCTGTCAATGGTCCAAAACACATTCAAATGCCTTAATTCTTCATGGTATAGTTTCAGCAGGTGCTGGAAACATTGCTCAGAGATTTTGACCCATATTGACACGACAGCACAGTTGCTGCAGATTTGTCGGCTTCATGTTCAAGAAACCAGTTTGAGATGATCTGAGTTTTGTGACATGGCGTGTTTTGCTGCTGGAAGCCGCCATCAGCAGACGGGTACGCTGTGGTCATAAAGGGATGGACGCGATCAGCAGCAATACCCAGGTAGGCTGTGGCATTTAAACGATGCTCAGCTGGTACTAAGGGGACCAAAGTGTGCCAAGTAAATATCCTCCACTCCATTGCACAGCATTAGCAGCCTGAACCACTGATACAAAGCAGGAGGGATCCATGCCTCTGTGCTGTTTAAGCCAAACTCTGACCCTACTATCTGAATGTTGCAACAGAAATCAAGACTCATCAGACTGGGCAACGCCTTTCCAATCTTCTTTTGTGCAATTTTGGTGACCCTGTGTGTATTAATGCCTCAGTTTCCTGTTCTTAGCTGACTGGAGTGACGCCCGGTGTGGCCCAGCTGCTTCAAACCTGCACATGTTGTGTATTCAGGAATGATACATGCCTTGGTAGTAACGGGTGGTTATTTGAGTTACTGTTGTCTTCAGCTCAAAGCAATCTGGCCATTCTCCTTTGACCTCTGACATCCACAAGGCACCCAGAGAAGTGCCTCTCACTGAGTATTTTCATTTATTTGGACTGTTCTCTGCAATTTCTTCAACTCTACAGATTTTGAGCACGGCTCAGTTGTTCCAGTTGTGTACTAGAGCCATATGCAAGCAAGTGTTTGATTGTAAACTCGCCCAAAGCTGAATAAGTATTTATTTGTACAGTAAAAATGCTGTTATTACAGTGTTTCTTGGTTGTGCTTACCTTTAATGGTGTTTTAAACCCGTTTTGTGCGGCTATCTGGCTGTGGGGCTGCACAGACTTTAGTGTAAATCACTTGAATACTCCCCTGTGTGGCATGATCACAACACAAACTGAATGTTATAACCTTCTCGAGGCTGGATTTATTGCCGAGCTGTTGCATTGGATTGCACTAGGTGTACCAATAAAATGGTAATTCAGTGTAAGATGAAAATGACAGTCTTTGCTGTAAATGTTTGAAGCCAAATGGAAGATGTAACAACAGGGTGTGGGGGATGTTCTTGACATCTCTGAGCTTTATAAGGGCACTAAAACAGGTCTGAAACTATTCTATATTCAGAACACCAGAAGTGTTTAATAATTCACCTAGATAGTTTCCTCTCTTTTTTATCTCCCCATCTCTCTCACTCTCTTTCTTTCGACCATTTGCAAGGTCAGTGGGTGCAGAAGGTTGGGCTTTGGTTGTGTTTTTCCGTCGTCACTCCTCGGAGTGGCAGGCTGCGACAGACTTATAGGGAGAGAGAAGGAGTCGCCACAAATATAAGACCAGTGCCTATCAGGGAGCCGCAGCCCGCTCGTAGTGCGCTTAGTTTTAAGGCTTCTTTCCGAGTAATAACAGAGTTGTGTGGAATTTCTAAAGCGTGCGCAAACCCACATTATAAAGGGACGCACTTTACTCAGGGGCTATTTATTTCCCGGCTGACGTGGGAGCGAGAGAGCGCTGACTAAACTGTCGGCTGGGCATCTCTGCGCGCCGGGGAGGAGAGGAGAGAAGCAGCGTTGACCTGCTGGGATTTAAAGACATCCGCGTTATTGCTTTTATTTTCTGTGAAGTCTCAGACTCCGGTTCTCCCCTCTGTGGACTGACTACACACTCACAGCGATGACTGTACTGAATTATCCACCGGCTCTCTGTCATTTCTCCAGCGAAGCTAGCCCCACCGCCGCCCGCCCTTAGAATAAAGCTGCTGTGAAGCGAGTCAGCACCGTCGCCGTCTAACAGCTGGGATTTTACACTTTACCATGTCTTGAGAGGCGGAGGGGGACCGGCAAAGATGATGACAGTGAGTATGGGTTCGCTTGAATGGCTGTGATGTTGCATCTAGGCTACTTTTAGCTCATTTCCCAGAGTCGGTCTTATTGATGCAGGCGGTGAATTCAATTTTGACCGATAATGGTGGTACTGAGTGGGGGTCAGCTTGGTCACAGCTGTAGTGGGTGACATCCTCCGTGTGATAAGTGTGATATCTGGACGTTTCTGTGGCCGCTGTTGCAAGGGGGAGGGGGGGGCATCAGGTTCCTCCTGGGACTTTTTTGGGAACATTACATCATTTGAGTAGCCCATGAATGACTGTGCAAATTGAAGAAACACATGGGGGCTGCCTGTATGTTTATTACGCGAGTGGTCCCCTGTTCACTTAAATATGCCTATTTCAGTAAACTGTGTGTTGCCAGATGTAATCGTGCCGCGTGGAGAAATGTCACTCGGACTGAGCTCGACGCACGCAAAAGACTGGGCGTGTGCGATGATGCCCCTTTGGAAACCTTGGGAACGAGAGTTGTGAGTGTAGTCTTTGACATAAATTAAAC
>VUQK01001783.1:17178-39147 GCA_015106715.1 Bujurquina vittata
CTTATAGTTAGCGGTCCATATACGCTGGAAAGAAAACCCCACTTTATACATATATATATATATATATATATAGCGGCAAAGTCGAAATGAGAGGCTGGTGAGGCTTTTAATGAGCACGCCGGTAAGGGTGTTCTCCTCTGTAATCTCCTGAAAAGCTGATCACGAATCAGAAAATACAAGTAGTCTTGCTACATTTACAAGCCTAAATACTGCGCTGTGTTTTACAAGCTCATAATAGTGACGGATGTCGCATTTGGTTGTTCAAAACGAGTCTAATCGATTACTATAGCATTAGCCTTCAAGTGCGCAGGTAGTGTTGCGCGTCCTTAAATCCTCCCTCTTCATTTGTAAACACAAAGAGGCTTCTGGAGCTTTTCATGCCAGGAACCCTCAGCTTGTTGCAAATGGCCCAGAGGAACTGATTATGGGATATTATATGTTATTACTGTCAGGCAAATTAAAGAGTAATCAGACATTCTTGTGCTGATTTGGTTCATCGGGGAGTGGAATAATATTAAATTTGCTCTCCTTCCAGTCAGGTCTCAACACCTCAGTGGTAATGCACTCTGCAACCAAAGTTTCCTCTCGTAGCATTGCTGTATGCAGGTAGGGACCACCTGCTGTGCTTCTTGACAAAATGTATCTTTCTTGGCCATGCTTGTGTATCTAGTGCAAACAGCATCCCTGCAGCAGCTTCTCTCCTATTCTCTTTGACCTGTTAGTATTTCATACTGAAATGTAAGTTCCTCAGCGGAGAGAGGCTTTATTTTTCTACACCACATCAGCACTTTTTATATCTAGTCTCTAAGATGCTGAGTCACTTTCCCCCACTGTAGATATTTCCTGCATTGTGTTGTGATGCCTGGTGTCTGCACAGGTGTGATCCAGTGTCCATAAATCTAAAAAAAAAAAGATTTTTATCATTATTATATTGTGTTAACATTTCTCTCTCTTTAGTCTTCTGTCAGAGGCAAAACTCCTGTAAGTCCTTGTGGTCTAAACCAGTAATCAGCAATCTTCATAATTAATTTCAGCTCGTAATGTGGTCGCATAGGAATGTGTCGTTAATTTCTCTTTGCCCTGGGAGAAATTTTGGTGCTCTTTGCTTTTCATTATGTTTTAAAAGTGTTGAGGCGCTATGGTAATGTGCTCCTTTAGAGACAAGACTAACTCTGCGAGAGAAGGCTCAGGTCAAGTTGAGATTTGTGGAGGGCCGTAAACAACGGGGACGTTTTCATTAGCTGGGAACTAATCAGTCAGGTGGAGATTGGGGCGCTGCGGGAGCATCGCAGTCAAGGTTAGAGACCGATTTCAGACTCATCTGTTCATGTCACAGTTTGGTGTGTTGTGTACTGACATGTCATTGTCACTCACTCTCAGCTCCTCACGGCTTTGTCCCTGTGGAGCTGTGCAGATGTAGCAGGGGGTGGGAGCATTTATTATTCTGAGACATCTGGCCACACGGACTCTGCCTTTGCTGTATTTAGCATGCTCCTTCCACATACACATCTAACAGTGTGCAGGAATGCAAAAATTAATGTGATTATCTCTTAGCCAAGTGAGCAAGAGTAGGGAAGTCCAGAGCATTTCAGCTGAGAGGGCAAACAAAAGAGATAGTGGCTGCAGAATGTTGTGCAGAAAGGAAGTTCCTGCAGAACAGGAAGTTTTTTGTGGTTGCCCATCTAAAACCACAATACCGGTGTGACTAATCAAAGTCTGCACACTTCCCTAAATTATCTTTGTATTTTCCTCCTCTTTCCCTGTCGTTTCATGGATTCTGTCAAACCAACATTATGTCCTCTGTTCTGTGTACCTCCTCAATCTCTTTTTTTTTTGTCTGTTCCTTTTTCAATACAGGATTATCGGGAGGATGGCATGGACCTGGGGAGTGACGCATCCAGTCGCTCCAGCTCTGAGTCCAACTCCAACAAGGTCACACCTTGCTCCCCTTCTCTTGACCTGGCTACTTTGGAGGACTACAAATCCTCCCCCTCGCTGGACCTGGTCACTTTAGAGGACTATGAGGAAGATGAGGACTACCAAGAGTATAAGAAGAAGGTGATAGAAGAGTGGGAGAGCGAATACGGAGAGGACTATACCTCTCCACAGCCTTCTGGTCAGGGGGAAGGCAGAGAAGGCGTTGTGAGTGCTAGCAGTACTGGCGAAGGCTACAGGAAGACGGTGAACAGTCGCAGCCTTGCTGAAGAATTCCAGGATGTGAAGACCGTCCCGCCCCTACCAGCTCCTACCGGACGCACTGCCACATCAGCCGCAGCGGTCCCCGATGAACTGAAGCAAAATGGTAATCTGATTTTGCCTAGGAGCAACGAGCCCCACTCTCCTGATACACCACAGAGGAGCACGGGGACTCCTAAACCCAACCACCGGAGCTCCAGTCAAGGCAGGGGGAGTCACAGCAGTGGCGGAGGTGGTGGTGGAGGTGGCGGAGGAGGTGGAGGAAGTGTGGGGACTGGAGGAATGATGCGAGGATACAGAGAAGAAGAAGCGGTAGAAGAAGAGCCTCTGCCCACCATGGACTGGGCAGCCCTGGAGAGACACCTGGCGGGGCTGCAGTGCAGAGAGCAGGAAAATCATAACCTCAACCAAAACCAGAACCACAACATGGGCAAGACCAACTACACCTCAGTGAGTGTGCAAAGATCTTTTTGCATGTTGTCTTTGGGAGTGAAAATTTTGTACTTTTCTACTTATGTGTGTCAAAGGTCATCACACATAATGCACCGACAGGCCGCTGTAATCCAGCAGTCTTCTGTATCAGACAGACCCAGGAACCATGAGGTCAAGTTAGCTAGAGTAAGGTCGAGAGATTAGTCGGCTAATGTAGCGTTAAGCTGTGTGGCCCAGCTCCTAATGATTATGGAAGTCTGCACAGCTGGAGGGAAATGAAGGCTGAATGGGGGCAGCAAAGAAACAAGGATTCAGTGCATCTTACTGCAGATTCAACTGGATGCCAGAGAAGATTCAGCTGAAACAGCTTTAAAACTACAGACCTATAAACATCATTGTTAATAAGAGGTAATACTGATGAGTCTTGGCAGTCTTACAACAAAGATTTGTCGCTGACCTTAGAGAGTGACAGCTGTGTAACCTAATTTCTAAAACATTTCTAAAAATCTGTTGTGGCCATGAAGTGTTTCTACCAGAAGAGGTCAGTGTTGCATTGACATTAGGCAGAGAGGCGCTGTAGGCCTTTCATGCCTCACCAGCAGCACCAGCAGGGAAGGCTGTCACAATTCACTTGCAAATTTATTACATTACTCAGTTTAAATCATAGTCTCAGCCAGAGATTCATGGTTTGTTGCCAGTTTATGGGTCCAAAAGGGTGTAACTTTAAAATATTTCGGGTGGGAGTGGGAGAAAATTGTTTACAGCAGTTAGAGTTCCGTTGCCAGTTGTCACAGAGTAAAACTAAGTGAGGGCAAATGTGTGTTAGAAAAGGCTGGATTGGTGTTCTCTATTGATGTGCAAGCATGAAGACCTTTCCCCCAATGCGCACACATAATGGCTGCAGCCGGTGCTATTGTGTGTGTGTGTGTGTTGTGTGTGTTGCACGTCTTTGTTTGCCTCTCCTGGAGGCCCTCTCTGTCTCCCTGAGGCATGTCAGGAATGCAGTGGGAGACGTGGGGGATGAGCGGAAGGAAAGAGGGAAGAAAGGACAGGAGGAGGTCCGGGCAGTTCGGGGCCACATTTGTGTCAATTTCCATTACCTGCTGTCCAACTTAAACTAGAAGATCACCTCCTGGTACACTTTAGACTGGGAGAAATCTGCTCCCTCACTCTTCCCTTCTCTCGATCTGCCTCCCCTCAGGCAGTGGGCTGTGATATAATTGACCCGGGTGGAGGAAAATCTCCCAAAAGAGAACCTCTGTGTCCACACATAGCTATTTCTTTCTCTGTGCAGCCACATTCTCCTTACTGCCCACATATTTTAATCTTTACTTGTGCCTTAGATATGATTACATCGAGGCTTGGTATAGCAGATAGAGATCAAGTGGTCTTGATGACGACAGTGACACAATATCCAACTATCTCTCCAGGAAAAGCCTCAGAAAAACCAGGCCTCAGATTTCAGTGCTCTAGATAAGAAATTGGAATTAGCAGTGTAATCCCACCAGAGCAGGGAGCAGAAGTGATACACTAGAAAAGACAGGAGATATAAAATAATATCCCAGACTATCCCGCTCTCAAAAGCTTTTAGGTGCTGGTGCTATTTCTGCACAACTATGCCCGTCAGATTTTAACACATTATTTAAAAACTAACGTGTAATTTGATGGTTTGGTTCATTTAATCTTTCATTTTATCTCCAAGCTTTCACAAATAGTAAAGGATGACCCTCTGCTATCCAGAAAAGAAAAAAAAAAGGAGTCAAGTGGCAATTCGACACTCCCGAGAAATATCTTCTGTTTATTTCTGTGTCTGGGGTTATCTGGATGTCTTAATTCGGAACCTTGCTGGACTTGACAGACACTCTGGAGGACTGGGGGGGGGGGCTTGTGCTTTTAAAATGTTAAATATTTAGTCATCCACTCAGGCAGGACCCACCATTGAACCAGCACATCTGCTGGTGCATACAGGGATTCATCTGTCTGGTAATGCTGCTAGGGGTCCAGTGGGACGGAGATACTCATGCTTCACTTGAGCTTCAAAAGCATCTGAGCTGTCAGAAAAAGACTGGGACACAGTAAAGCTCAGAGATAATAATCTGTGGCAGTCATTTGTTCCCTGGAGACAAGTTTAGTTTGTCTGCTGTAGTAACAGAAAAATCTTTTGCTTGAAACATTCAAGAATCAGTCAAATCGGTGGTACATTGAGTGGCCTGGACACATAGAAGGCTTGTCTGTATATTGCATCCTTCTCAATTCTCCATGTCAGCTCACTTTGCACTTCTGGTAGAAAATTACAGCTGAAAAGTTCTACTACCTACTATTAAGGTATAAATTTATGGACTATTTGATGATTGCACTCTACTCTCTGGCATTAAAAGCGTCAGTTATCCAGCTTATTGTTTTATTTCTACCTCATTTTGTATTAATGAAATAGTCATGTTATTGCAGGTGTGTTTAGTTAGGGTGTGGTGTTTGGCTCTAGTAATCTCAGTGTCTGCCTTCAGGCTGCAGGTGTGGTGTCCGGAAGATTCATGGTGATGAGGGGCCTGGTGTTTTTTTTTTTCAAAAGTTGTTTCTAATTTAATCTGGAGGCACGTGGCAGAGAGGGCCCCACAGGGACTTCAAGTACACCAGGGGTAACATTACCTCTAGCCCTCCATTCAGCTCTTGCACCCCTGAAAGGTGAACAATAATATTATTCTTCCTATCCTTACTTGAGGTTAAAAAAGCAGAAATGGGCTCAGGCTACATGTATGGTTATCCGTATGCAGAAATGTGCCTGTGTTTTCTGGGGTACATACTGGAGAAGTATTAAATCTATGTCTACAGGCTACTTCTTTTTCAGTTCAGAGTGCACACACCCAGACTTCCTCACAGAAACACCCCACGGGCAAACTATGGTGAAAAAGATAGGGCCTGTGCTGAGACCTGCACCACCACTCCTTTAAAAGCGCGGGGACGCGGGGGACGTCTCTCACAAATACACACACTTCACATGTTAGTGCAGTCTCATAGTGAGTTTTTCAACTCAAGGAAAACAAATCTCTAGATTTTGCTTTACCAAAATCCTGTTTTAAAAACTTGATACAGAGTTTGGGAAAGTGTAACAACAAAAAAAAAACATTAAGAAGTTGTATTTTAAGAAGTGTAGGATCCATGTTTTTTGGAATGCCAGCCTTTCCTGTATCAATTCCCGCATGTGCTCCACCCTCATGTAAATGCCTTATAAAATTTCTACAGTTCTCTTCTAAATCGCTGATAAGGTAATAAAGGGCTTGTGCCAAGATTACTGCATAACTATGGTTACATATGAGACTACAAATTGCCGAAAGTTATCCCAGGACAGATACGATAATAGGCTGATGAACAGCAGCTTAATTGGAGAGTGTTGATCAAACACACCATATAAACATTAAAAGGCCACAAGCCAGATTAAACTGTAAAAGTGTGGAGTGCTTCGTCCCAGGACCAAAAAAAAAAACTGAAGGGCTGTGGAAAATAAAAAGATGAGAAGGAATCAGAGAGAGGTTATAGAAACCAGCAAAGCAGGAGAGAGGTTTCTCTTTTTCTCTCTTTGTGCTCTGTGTTTATGTACAGCAGCTGAACTGTTCACCACCCTCCGCTAACGACTTAACTACTACCTTCATCCACAACTCAGACTGTGCCACGTATAGAGGGAGCGAGACGGCGGGTGGGAGAAGAAAGAAATTGCAGGGTTCAGGAAGCCATGAGCACATTTATAGAGGCTATAAATAGATACAAACAATCAGTATAAAGAGCTTACGCTAGAATTACGACCTGAATGGTGGAAGCAAATCGGAGAGGCCTGAAATGAGAGGTAGCTGAAATAAGCAAGAACCTGTCAAAGAGAAGAAGTTCAGAAGACGACATGAAGATGGAGGTGAGCCACATAGGGAAGGTTTTTGTGGTCACTATGTAAATGAGAAGGAGGACGCTTTAGTGATTGGGGGCAGGGCTCTAACCAGGTGTAGGGAACTCCTGCTGCAGCACTGGTGTCTGGCTCTGCCTCTGTGGCTTAACCGCTGCTCCAGCACTGTGTTTGAATGTGTCCATGTGCCGATACCAGCTGAAACATGCCCAGCCCTCTGCACACCAAAGCTCAGACACATACTCACTCTTTATACAACCCACTGCACTGTCTGTGCTTTAGAGTAAAGCAGTCTTCTGTCTCCTGTCAGTCCACACATGCACAAACTCAGCTCACTAAATCAAATCAAAGGATATATTTGTATTCGCATAGTATCCTGAAAGTCTGCCAGTGCTGGCAGATGCCTTTTGTTTTTCCTTCTTTTTTTCTTTTTTCGTGGAATATTTTTCATCTCTCAGCTTAACCTTGGATTCCTCACAGCAAGTCGGGCATTTAACTCAGGTAAAGAAGAATATAATCAGTTTGTAAAAGCATATCCAGCTTCTCAGACTTTTCAGCGTTCCTATATTGTGAAGTGAAAACAAATCTTTCATGCAAAAGGTTAAATCAATTGTGTGGCAAAAGGCTTTACTTGTATTCATAACTCAGTGCATACTTCTTCTGTGAGATGTTTTTTTTTTTAATTATATTATGAGAATAGGAAAAGAATAAAACCAGCTGCACATCTTTCCATGGATCAAATTATTCCTTTGAATGATGTTCTGTGTGACCCTTTAACAAAGAACAGGTTCATGCTGCCACTTTGTTGCCTTTTTTTCTCTCTTTTCTTGTAAAAGCGGAAAAAGCTGTGCACGTGTGCTTGAACCCTGTTTTAAATAAGCAAATCTTTGTGCTGTACAGCTGTTTTGAATGAAGGGGCAGCGAAAGTTTGTGTGAGACATAAACCCCTGCTGAAAGAACTAGCCACGACAAAAGCCTGGCGATCAAAAGCTTTATGTTGCCTCTGGATAACCACGTCTTCTGTCTGCACTGTACACAGCAAATAAAAGAATAAGATAAAGTGCAGCTGGTACTGTAAAGCTTTGCTTTTCACCTGCATTATCAGCCGTTGGGGGTTTTTTTTCTTCTTGTAAAAGAAGATGGGAACATGGCAGGAGCAAATCATAAGAAGAAAATACCTTAAATGGGTAAAATCGGTGATTCACAAAACTCAAGAGCCAGGCGGTCAGCTCTTACACTGTTGGTGATTCAATATGCTCATTCATCCAAATGTGCCTGCTGGCCAACTGTCTGCTGACTAGCCCCACATTGACCCCATGCCAAACACACAACTATAGGTGAAGAAGTGAAGTCAGTTGACAGTTTAGTTGGTCTATTATACCAAAATCAGAACGTTTGCTGCTTAGATTTATCTGGTAGTCAGTGGGCAGCATTCTACAAACAGTCTACCTGCACAGTCTACGTACAAATGAAACACACATGTCCGAGATATACCGCAGGTTATTAAGTTCAAGTTTCTTAGACGTGTGCATGGGAGTGGTGTATAAACTGCTCTTATCTGCTGTCAAAGTGCATTTTTATGAGCTACCTGATAACATCTCCACAGAACCAGTAAACAGACACAAAAATCACAACCTATGTGTACTGATAATAATACTGTGATAGTATAGATGTGGATAAACTGACACAGACAGGCTTCCCTTCTGGGCACTTAAAGTGCAAGCACTGCCAGTTTGGTTGATGATCCAAAGAGTGATGTCACCCAGGCGAGCAAGCAGAAACTAGACTGAGGCACTGCGCTGACTGGAGATAAATGGCAGCTTCAGGTGGAAATTCACAGCCTACAGCTACACATTCCTCTACCTTTTTTTTTCCTCTGGTAGATCACACTGATGAATTCACAAAAACTCACACAAGCACGCCCTTCCTCTGATTTATTCACTCATGACTCACCGTGGTGTGAGAAAGGTGGATAAAATGCAAAGTCAAAACCACTCTTCAACATGTGTTATATCCTATCTGGCATGGTAGTCGGCTTTGGCTCTGACTCGCTTTACTACACTGCTGCAAATCTTCACCTTCTCTCCTTTCCTTCTCTGCTTAAGACGTCCCCTGTCCTTCACTACTATTCCCACTCCTGTTCCCAGCTAATTGTTTTCTTCCTCTAGCTGTCAGGAGGCATTATGCCCTAATGTTTTCACACAGCCAAAGTACAGCAGGAGACCATTTTCCCCTCCTTGCTTGGTTCCCACTCTCCACCCTATAGGAACACTATCAAAGAGGGCTGTGAGTGGCAGAGCGTGCTGTGGAGGAAATAGAGGTTTATGTAGCAGCGAGCAGACGGCCTCCAATGTTATAGCTTTGTGTCAGAATGCATACAGCACAGCCACTTCAGAGCACAGCCGAGTACACACATACACACAGGCTGGCTGCATAAGTAAAAACGGGGCCAAAGGAGATAAAAACGAGGTTTATTTCAGGAAAAGAGGCCAAGAGCATGTTTTCCTCTCTGTAAAGGATTTTAAACTCTTATCCATCACTGGTCAGAGAAGAATAAATGGTTGAGTCAGACATAGACACACAGCAACCTGTGTTTGTGTGCATTTACATGGGTGGAGCTACAACATGAAACACTGGCCTTGTCTGCTACTAATTATAGAGTGTGCTTTTGGGTGTATATGTGCAAGAGGCAGGCAAGTGGGTTATAAACGAAGTCTAAAAATACAAAGCGTGTTTAATCATGTCTACAGAGAGAGGCAGACTTAAAATGGTATAAAAAAGGGGGGGGGTATTTTTGTCTCCATGTTTCTGACTGTGTTATCTAAGCTGTTGGTCTGTTCATGTGACTGTGTGTGAGAGACAGAGGAAGAGAATTGGTGCCAGGCCATGCTGAGATCTTCATCTGTTGCTGGAGAGAGCAGAACATTTTCATCTCTGCACATGCCCGCTGCACAAAAAAAACCAAACTAGTTCCATCAGTCTAAAGTAGGGTTGCAGCGAATGACTGCTGCATTGCTGACCTGATGATAATTTCCTAATGAAAGAGTTCATTGTACAGGTTGTAAAGTTTAAAAAAATTAAGTTTCAACTTGTAAATTTCAGACACCATCACTAAGACAAAGACAAGCAGGAACTCAGGAGCTGAAAAGTGTGTGTTTATGCTTGTAAAATGCTCCAAATACGTCACGAGAGTGCAGTGATCGCCAAGGAGGTCCTTGATTTGAATATGGTTTGACCGTGGGTTTCCAGGAAGATTGTCAGTTAGAGACTCTGAATTGGACATAGGCGTGAATGTTAGTGTGTTATTTGTCTTCCTGTGATGGGCTGATGAGTCATCTGGGGTGTATCCTGCTGGGATAGCCGATCATTTAGACTCCAGAGTGATTGACTGACTGCAGCGATCAGCAAAGAGCAGGTTCCCTTCATAATCGCAATGTAGCATAACTGGCTGCAATTCATCTAGACTGAGGAAGTCATTGCTGAATAGGAATGAATGGAGCTGAATAGCTAAAATTATTATTTACATGTTTCCAGACCAAAAAACATATTTTTCCCAAATATAACATTGATTATTTAAAGTAAATTATCCCTCCAACATACTGTACTAGCGTTGTGATAATGGATGCTAGCTGGACAGTTAAGGATTTATAGGAAATATTTCCTTATGGTGCTTGTTTCATAAACAACAACTACAGACATTTGTTGTGTAAACCAGGACAGACCCAGCAGGTTGCGTGTTCAGATGAGTTTTGCTTGATTTTGTCTGCTGCTGCTTGTTTAATATTTGAAAATCAAAATGTCGCTTGCTGTAAAGTGGCTTGTGGTGCTGTGACATCTGTAGTTCTTACAGAAAGGTATTTTACTACAGTTGTAAAAGAAATAGCGAGCAGGCTGCACCTATTATGTAGACCCCTTCAGTTGAAAACATAATAAGGAATCTGAAAACAAAATGTTTAACTTAAACCTCCATAGCCACCACCATGCCACAGTTATGTCTCAGCTACTTACTGTATTATTCACTGTGACTCACAACTGCTGTTTCATGATGGACTTCATCATTGCACAAGTCTAACTGGTGGTCAGTTAGTCATTTAGTTTGCTGGTATACGAATGTTAATGCGCTGAGGCGCCTTTAAAAATGCAAGGCAAATATTAATACAGCCTAGTGATCACAGCATGCCCCGTCTTTCCACCACCAACCGTAGACATAGAGTCCTCATTAGAACAGCCTCTAGTGGCTGATCATACACATACACACACAAACACAGACACACACACATGCACACACACGCACGCACTCCTTGGCCTTCCACATCAGTTCCTCCCTGTCAGAGTGAGCTCATTACCGCCAGAATCTGGCCCTCACACTGAGCCAACCTGCTTTGCTATGCAGTGTTTTTACACTGGCACAAAATGTCAGCTCGCTAAAAGCATCTGTGCTCCTCTCTTCCTGCTGAGCCGGAGGAGGGGGGTGGCAGAGAAGGAGCACGAGGGGGAATGAGGAGGAAGATGGAGAAAAGTGGCTAAAGAAATCAGATGCAGTTACACCGAAAGGCCAAAGAGAGAGAGGAAGGAGGGGTAGATGGCACGGAGGATAAAAAGAGAGAGGACAAGCTGTTTGCCGGAGAAAGGGAGGAGGCGCCACAGCGTGCTTTAGACTCATGTATTTTCCATGAGCACGATGAGTGTTACAGGACATTATTTCACACCTACAGCACCACTTCATGTCCTCTCTATATCCCACTAGTTACAGAAGAATGAACAACAGTATTATTCACTCAGTGATCATCAACTTATGATGAAGCATTCAGTCCTTCTGTTTGCATGGATAAATATGCCCACATAGCAGAGCTAAATACACACATCCCCCACACAAGTGTTGTTTTGATGTGCAGAATGAGATGAGGAAACGAAGGATGAGTGAAGAGTCCTCAGTGTACACTTACAACATACTCTCACAGCAAGTGGCACACATTCTCACTGCTCTGTGCAGGCATAAATTGTGTACTACTGTTAGAGTTTGCATTCGAATCAGAACGCAGCTATTGCATTTTAGCAGAAAGTCGCTGCTGGAGGAGATCCACAGTGAGTTTTCAGATTTTCACCACCCAGACAAACATTTCATGATGTGGCCAGTGAGTGGGAAGCTAAAGTGCAGTCTGCCTGACTCAAGTTAATAATTTTCATTTTGTGCCTTCTTTGTGGTGGTTTAGGTTGCTTGTATAATCACAGCTTTTTGAAACTTTTTTGCTTTTTTTGTTCTTTTTGTTTTTTTGTTTTTTGGGTTTTTTTGCTTTTCGGGGTGACTTGTACATGTATAATTTGAGGGTGGGGGTCTTCACAGTGTGCAGTCTTTATTGTTTTCTTTTCTGGTGTGAATAAAGAAAAGCTTTATCCATCTCCACCTGTGCTGTGACTCAGATTGTAACCTTGACAACCCTGTGAAGGTCAGTGGGGGGTGTCTTCAGACGGATTGCTGCCATGGTGACAGAGGAGAGAAAGGGGGTTGCTGTAGATTCCTCTATCAAAGCTCGGCACATGATGTTGGACATCAAAGTTGTTTCTCTCCGTTGTACAGTAGTGTGGATGCATGTGCAACAGAGAGTGAAATGAATGCATTTGTATTCTGAAAGAGAAGAGCATTAAGCTTTAGTGAGCCTGAAACTCTAAATACTCACCTCAGTACATCAAGTCATTCACTCACTGCTTCTGCAAAGTGGTTTCATTCTTATGTTCTTTACCTGAGGATCTAAACACTCACTGAAGCTCATGGTTCCACTTAAAATGAAGTTCTTTAAGTGAGAGAAAAGTTCAAACTCTTGACTCTTTACGCCTGCTCAATCACACCATGAAATGGGCATGCTTCTCAGTTTTTGGTTTCAGAAAGCTACAAGAACAGTTTTGGTCCAGGAGGCTTAAGATGCCACTGGAATCATACAAGTGCCATAGGAGAAACTGAATTTTATACTGGGCAATTGTACGTTGCCTCTGGGATCAACAGGCTGGGTCACATGTAGTTGTGCTGTGTAGCTCAAAAGCTAGCTAGCTCCATATATAAAACAGTAAATTTAAAAATTCATGGATAAAAACAATAATTATATTTTAGCATTTTGGATGTGGATGCTGGTGGATTAACCATTACAGAAACATCCAAATCATTGCATTCAGTTGTTCCAATCAGTTCAGTGGCCACAGGTATATTAAACCAAGCACCTAGGCATGCAGACTGCTTCTACAAACGTTTGTGAAAGAATGGTGAATGGAGGTTGCAAATTTTCTGTAGAGTCAATCGCTACAGACTTTCAAGCTTTGTGTAGTCTTCAGATTAGCTCAAGAACAGTGCGTAGACAGCTTCATGGACTGCATTTCTATGGCCGAGCAGCTGCATCCAATTTCATGCTCCCAACTTTGTGGGAACGGTTTGAAGATGGCCCTGTTGCAACATCACTGCACACAAGTGCACAAAGAAAGGTCCATAAAGTCATGGATGAGCAAGTTTAGTGTAGAAGAACTTCACTGGCCTGTAGAGAGTCCTGACCTCAACCCAGCAGAACACCTTAGGGACGAATTAAAGCAGAGAGTGCGACCCAGGCCTTCTCATCCAACATCGGTGTCTAACATTACAAATGCCCATCTGGAAGCATGGTCAAAAATTCCCATAAACACTCCTAAACCTCATGGAAAGCCTTCCCAGAAGAGTTGAACCTGTTATAGTTGCAGGGGGTTAAGAATGGAATGTCACTCAAGTTCATATGCTTAAAGGCCGGCCAACGAAAACTTTATATCCCTGTGTGTGTGTGTGCTCAAATTTCAGTGGGTAATATCATTCATTAGTAGTTACACAATGATTTAGGATGCCATTACCCTCTGGGTGTTTGGCTGTCTTCACCAGCCTCTTTGTTCCTGCTTAATGTATGCTTGTAAGTTTAAAAGTTATTTTATGAGTCCCAGTTAATATTTTGTGTGAACAAGACAGGTTTGTCATACTTCAGCACAGATAATTATATCATGGGTGAGTGTCACAGGATGGGTGCCATTCCAGGCCTCCCCAGCTCAGCACCATGCAGAAAGCTAACCCAGAGCCAATGATGCACAGGCTTGAGCAAAGAAATCAGAGCGGGGAGCTCATCGATCCACATCCAGGTCATTAAACCCAGGAGTGGTCTTATCGGAAAAGCAGCGTCACCCAACAGAGATCAATATCGGATAGAGAGATTTGGCCCAGAGGACGGATGAGATAACAGGGTTAGTATGTGGCTACCTACCCTGCCAAAAAAGACAAAAATGAAACTTGAAATAGATGCATTACACATCCTCCAAATTCCTGTTGGCAGTTTTTCCACTTCTTTTAATGGAAATGTTTACAGTGGATCTAAACAGATACTTACTGTAGAGTCTAAACAGTTCTGTAGCTGCAATATGCTGGTTTGTGAAGTTACATGATGAAATGACTATTATTTGAGTGTTCGTGTAGTCCTTTTCATTTCAATTCATTTTCATGCACATAGGGCCAAAAGAAAATAACGGTTAGCTCAAGGTGCTTTATACTGTAGGGTAAAGACCCTACAATATTTTAAACTTAAAAAAGAGTGGGGTTATACTGAAGCAGTTAGGAGGACACATGGAATCAAAAACTATAGAGAAAGAGGAAAACAAATAGATGCTAATGGGTAGATGCCAGTGGAATGGGTGCACAGATTATCTGAGTAGGGTGACCTGCATGTGGATTATAGCCCGGCCATCTGCCACTATGGGATTATAATCTTGCAAAGAGAGAGAGAGAGACAATGAGGAGAAGCTGAACATGAACATTTATACTTTCACACAGTGAGGCAAAAATCATACAAACATGCACAGAAAATAAAAGAGAGACACGCTGTTTCGATTTAAATGAGGAACTTTGGTCAAAAAATGAATGAGTATCTGTTCAGTGGTAGGTTTTGATGCTTTCAGCTTTCACCTACTTTCTGATTACAACACATTGCAGTTTCAGAACACTCCCTGTTATAGTTTGACTTTTATTTGATGCTGGTTCATGCAACACACATGGGGATTAAGATAAAGGTTAAGGAATGAAAGGCACTCCGTTGCCCTTCTCTCGTCCCCTTTCGGTGTCTGGCATGACTCTATATAAAAAACAGCTGAATGACATCCTGGCCCTGACCCACACCGCTCGCACCCTCCCTCATCTCTTTTCCACAATCCCCTCTCCCCACTGGGCATACATTCAGCCCCACAGCTCCTCCTCTTTTTCAGTCCAAAGCAGACATAGAAAGGCGAGAGGGAGTGTACTCTGCTTTTCACAGCGTCCTTCCCTCCCTCTCCTATTCTCACACCCCTCCTCCAGTCTCTCGCTCCCCTCCCTCTTCCAGCTTTGGGGAAGGAGCGATCAGACCCTGCCCTTTTCTGTTAACAAACAGACAGGGCAGAAAACAAGCAGAAAAGACAGATAGAAAAGCAGAAGGTGAAGACTGAACTCACTCACAACGAGAGGAAGGCTGTATTAGTAAATGATTTTTTTTTTTAGTTTAGATCAAACAGTGAGTGGGATCTCTCCTCTCCTCTCCTTTGGAATACCACTGCAGGGCTGGGAATCTTATCCCAGTCCCGCTCTTGTTCGGCCAGCTCAGGCAGTTCCACTCTAGGATGCTGTGAAGGATGGTCCACCAGGAAAACTGTTCTTACCAGGTATTTGTCTGACAAGAATTACAAAACCAACACTGTTGTGTTTCAGTTGGCTTTCTGACAGACATAAAATTTATGATTTTGTTGTAGTGTTCTTATAAATCTCAAGTTTGATCTCTTCAGTAAATGTCACATTTGAAAATAGGGCATTCGGTGCACATGTGCAGGACTTGTGTGTCACTGCAGAGATTCAGACCTGTGTGGGAGTGTTGCTCTGTCTTTTGCAGTTACGTGATTGTGTTGTGAATCTGATGGCTGTCTGGTTGCTAAGAGAGTACTTGACTCAAGGGAATAATGTCCCAACTCCCATCCACCTCCCCGTCATCCAACCTCCATATTATGGAAGTATGATGTTTGTATGTAACTGCAAGTTCATATTTTCACAACTACTCTATGTAGAGATATTCAAAGCTGTGAGATTCATGTAGCAGATGCAACAATATTCAGTGTATGGTGCAGACAGCGGTGATAAATAGAATTTAAATGTGAATGCTTGGAGGGTATGCTTGTGTGTGCATTCATGTTTATGAGTGTGTGGGTGATCCTCATGGAACATGTCACAGCAGTGTCTCACTTTATCTAACTAAGAATCGGGAGAAATGAAGCAGTTGTGATTAAAGGCAAGGATCACATCACAGCTGTGCATCTGCCTTTCTATAACCAGCTCTTCTCAGGAAGAAAATCTGCAATGCAGTGGAGATAGAGAGTGGGAACAAGCAGAGAGGTAGATGAAAGGCAAAAGGAATGAGCAGAGTATGCCGGGGGAGGCAGCGAGGAAGGGAAAGATGGAGTTTCTTTGATGAGAAGAAACAAGTGTGGAGAGTCTGGGAGAGATGGATGGGCCCTGTGGGTGTACTTAAAGTGTTTCATCAACATGTAATATGAAACTTCAAGATGAAAAGTCCATATTCAGTCCTTTAACCACAACATTTTGCATTTAGCTCAAATTTTACTTACATGAAATCTCTAGCTGAGTTCTAACAGTTCTCAACTCTCTAGCATTGTCAACATGTATGAAGTCTGATCTCTTATCTGTTTCATGCACGTCCTCTAAATTCTTAAGATTATGTTCTGGAATCAATAAACTAACTTTACGTTGTATTAATCTCTGTGCATCCTCCACATATTAGTATTTGCGTGTCAGAAGGGTGGAGTTAAGCTTGTGTGGGTTAGGGAGCAGTTGTGTAATGGGATAAGGATTTCCTGCCATGTTTTGTGGCAGATAAAGGCTAGATGGAGTGACCGAGAAATGGTAGGAATGAAGGAAAGAGCGCATAATAACCAGAGAGAAGCGATGCCAAAGGACAGTGGAGTTGACAGATGAAAGGCAGAGATGAAACAGTACAAAAATTGACACCTCTGGCTGAGCAAAGTCAAATTAGAAGTGTGTAGAGACCAATGAGAATGACAAACAGCCTTCCAAGGCAACTACAATAGATAATACGTATGAAAAAATAATCATGACATTTCCAGTCAAGAGGAAGAACATTTAAGAAGATCTTAAAAAGGCTGAGATGGCTTTAATGCAGGGAAAGAACTAGAAAAGAGAGAGACGGAGAAATAAGAGAAAGAATCAGAGCGGTAAAGGAAGAGAGGGTTCAAGCTCGTCTGATAACAGCTACTCTCTAGAGGCCTCTCAATTAGACTGGTAACCCGGCAACCAGCAGGCAGACAGCGCCCCTAACACACACACACACACACACACACACACAGGGATGAGGGATGGTACGTAGCAAAGGGCAATGGTAGGACAGTATAGAAGAGAAGGGATGAGGGGTGTGATGAAGACATAAAATTCTAAGATAATAGATGAAGTGGAAAACAGGTCAAGGTGGTGTTGTCCCTGTATTTGCCCAATTGTCCGTCTGTGTCTTCCGTTTAATGATCAGCATCATTGTTTTGTCCTGCTTTAAATAAATTGTGGTCCTCAGTGTTTGGATATTTTCAGTTTAAGAAAAATAAGAAAGAAAAAGGCACAGGATCGGAAGCAGAAAGGAAGCCTCTTCCCTTTCCCTGTTCATCCATGTTCCTGTACGGCACATACCATATGAGGCAGGCTCCCACTTAATGTCAGAAACCATTAGCCAATTAGGAAGCAGCCATTTAACCCACAGTTATGCAGAACCATAAATCGATTTAAGTTCTAGTTAGTTTTAAGTCCAATAAGAGAAAAACATGTAACGTTAGTAACCAATCAACTGCTGTATCTCCTTTATCTCCATGCTGCACTTCATTTCATTAAGTGCTTAAGTGAGCTAAAAGCACGCTGATCCTCTGTGTGTTTACTTGAGTCTGAGGTCTCAGTATGCCGCCCTGTTTTCAGATTCTCGTGTACATCTATAAATCTCACAGTTCCGTATTGCTGTCAGCAGCAGCAGCAATAACCAGCAGGGTGAAGGGTGATGGTGAGATTTATCAGCTTGGCCACAGTGTGTCATCCTGGGCTGGAGGAATATTGTCAGCTTGCCAAGGCCTGGGGGACTCTCGCTGAATGCTGAATACTGCCACACATAATTTAGTATTTGTATGTACATATGTGTGTGAAGATTGTTGTATATTTATGTTTGGCCTGTACGAGCTTCATGCAGGTTTTCAAGCTTGACTGGAGAACGATGACGAGAGTTCCACTGTGAGTGTAACTGTATATGAGGTGTGGCTTAATGAATTATAAATTAGGAGTACAGTACAGTAGATAGCACTGATAGATCATTCCAGCCTGACAGAACTGATCAATAAGCTGGGACAATAAGCAAAAATCTATGGAATTACTGGCAATATTTCCATGTTTCACTAAGCTACAGACATTGCTACATTACTGTTTTGTATTAGTATGATGCACCATAAAAAAAGCATATTTTACACACAGATAAACAATTTTTTTTCCTCGTCTCTACTCATAATAAGTTAAGCTTTGCATGCTTCATTTCTAGGTCCATATTTAATTTACAAACATGAGATGATATACAGCCATCACTGCATGTTGCTTGTTGTAGCTGTTTTAGATTTAATTTATTTTTTTAAATGAATAAATATGCCTTTAGCAAATGCTTCACAGGCCAATACTGGCCCAAAAAAGAGCTAAGTCCAGCTCACTGTGTGACTTTTGAAAGTGTGAAAGCTGTAGAGAATAAAGTCTTAATTTTTGGACTTTCGGAGCACTGTGGTGCAATTCATTAGGAATGATCACATCAAAGCAGAGGTCTAAGTCATTGTCAGCTTTACAGCATTCTTACTGACAAACATTACTTATGAGATACTGATGTAATTACCCAAGCCAAGATGTGACCCTGATATATTTATTTCATTTAGAACAGTATTGTTTCTTTGTAATGTGGAAAACTGAGACTGATAGTCGAAACCACATGTATTTTTCTTAAGACGTCTCCGGGCTGTTCATCATGTGTTTTGGATTATCAGATGTGGACCTTTTCGGGAGGCCTTTGGTTTTTAGCCTGTGTGAAGGTTTTACTTGAGATCAAATTAGGCCTGCATGTGGCCCTTGAAATACCTTTCGATTTATCTGGCTGACCTAAATACAGTCCTGATTTGGCTGGTTATACTGTAACCTGAACTAAACTCAGGACAGAGCTAGCACATAAAGGGGAAATGCTATGATGATAATAATAAAAAAAAGTTGTTGCATATGGTATTATTAAGGTAAAAGAACTGATGACAGATACTTCACGCTCACACTCCCCAGCATATGTGGACAGGAACATCAGAAGGGAAAATAAAAGCATTTCTTTTTTGTTGTAATTGCAGTAATTACATTTCATAGTGATGTATATGCCTGGGATCATATGATTTTGAGTCCCCTACTATTATTCTAAGAGTATATTTAATGTTGTGCTATTTGCCAGACTTGTGCTCGCCCAAAAGCTTGCCTCTTTGTGAGTTGTGCAGACTTCCCGATGAGCTGCCCTGTGTTCCTTTCGCAGCCCAATTTGTTTGGAACACAGAGCATCGCCATGGAGAAATTCTTACCACGTTGCTATGGTAGCAGCCCCCGTTCTTTTCCTCCTCTTTCCAAAATAAGATCAGATGAAAATCTGTGGCGTTCCTTTCAAACGTGTCAGTAAAACTGGTGTGATAATGACATACAATCATTCACATGGATATTAGAAAGAGCACGCTGAAGTTTGCAGACTTTAAAAAAATGGATTAGTTATGATAAACAGTGACGATGTGTTTGTACAGCATATGTGCTCGCATTCATACACACACACACATTTGTACTGTTGTGAGGACATTAGCATATGATATATTTCCTAAACCAATAGTAAAGCTAAACCTTTACCCTAAAGTCAAGTCTTAACCCTCAAACATACTTTGTAAAGTGTATCGGGAAATGAGGAGCGGCCAGACTGTCCTCACTTTGCACAAATGTCCTCACCCCTCAAGTTCTCAATCTCAAAGTGGACCTCACAAAGATAGATGTACAAATACACAAACACACATAGCGCCACTGGCCTTGGATCCCAGGCTTACAGGAGGTGCCAGGAACCCTCTCCCACAGTCACCCTCTGTTCAGTTGGAACAATAAGCCTTTCTGTGTGTGTGTGTCTGTCTCTCTTTCATACTCACTCTCAGCTGACCCAACAGTCGAACCATGAGCTACACCAGAAAAAGTAACCTGCGTGTGTTACAAATGTAGCTTAAAGTACCTGCAGCAGCCTTCGTCTTTGAACTGTGAATAGGCGGTGTTTGCATTAGTAAGTGTTTCCCGTTGAATTGTTTGCTTCCTATGCATACGTAGTCCAGGTAACCTGTTTCTCCCAGCTTCCTATCCCACTTGAGTCAGCAGTGACTTCACCTTCACTATGAAGTCAGCCTCACTAATGAAGCAAAGATCCAGTGGGGCAAACTCTGCCCCACCCTCTAGCCCTAAACTTGCCGCGCTCGCTCATGGCTACCACTGGCTTTATCACCCTGTGCATGTATGTGTGTGTTGCCTGGATTGTCCCCAGCAGCACCCCAGTGTGGGTGGATTCAGGAGACAGCTAGACAATTCGCTGTACTCTGCCCATAATCCACAGGGATCAACACTGAATCAAATCCACTTCCTATTTTTTTCTACTTAACCCCTATTTGTGAGCAAGTCTGTATGTGTGCATGTGTGTGTGTGTGTGTGTGTGTTGAAAGCTCTTTAAGGCTATCATCCAATTGCATTATTCCCCAACTGTCTTCATCTTTGATTCTTTTTTTCTTGTGTTATTCTCTTCTACGCGCTCTCTCGCTCTGAGCAGAGAAACAGATGAATGTGACTCATGTTCATCAGTACCACTTGGCATTCTCTTCCCTCTCCTATTCCTCCTCACAATCCGCGTGCACCCCTTTTGTCCTTGGCTGGGTATTTTATTTCTTATCTGATATCCCTGTCTTTCCCTTAGATCCCGACTGTTTAGTGTGATTTATCATCTGACTCCAACTGTAGGTGGTTGTATGATGCTTAAACTGTAGGTGGTTGTATGAGATCAGGGTTAGTTTGTTTAATTATTCAAGGCTTTTAAGATATTGTTTCAGTTGCGGAGTCATTTCAGTCCAAATTCAAAGATTAGACATTTCTTAATATCAAGTAACCCAATGTATTTTAAAGCACCACTGACAGTATAATATCAGAGCTTCTGTTTTAATACAAAAACAAGACCTCGTGTATATCATCAGCTCTTTTCATGCTTTAATTCCAAACAACTTTCAAAAAATCAAAGTGAATACAATTCAATACATATACAAAATGATATATGTGTTCTACATTGCCATATGAACCATGAGGGAAAAGGTATAAATTGTTTAAATAAATAACAAACGGGGAAAAAAAATGACCGCTACGATCTCCGTTGTAATCTTCTGAGGTCCCAACACACCCTTGAGATGACCCTCAGCTCCTGCCGACTACTACTACTACTACTACCCTCAGCCCTCAATCAGGATGTGATATCATCCAGAGTTGTCTCATTTCTCATCTAGCACACTCACTACTGGAAATGTTCCTCGTGGGTTGCTCAGTTGCAAGAGGCAAGTGCCTCAGAAAATGACCTGCTCTATTCTTACATTAGCAAAATCTTACATCACACAGATGATGCATTCAGGAGCCAGCAGATTAAAACCTTTTTTTTTTTTGGCGGATCCACCTGCATTGGGCATTTGCGTTATGTCTATAACAGTTCAAGCTTGCACTGTATGTGTAAAATCCTGTGACCTTCTAGGAATCTTCAGATTAGCAAAGGAACCCGTTTTCCATTCACCAAAATAAACCAAACTTCCAAAACACATGCGTAATGTATCATTTTTGCCTAAATATAATGTAATAGAAAAGAGTAAGAAAATAATGGGTGCAATTCTTCTGAGTGTGTTAGTTATTATTTTATCATTATAAAGTAAAAATGTATATGAGCTCCTTATTTGTAATTCAAAGTTTATTTTCAGTGGAACATGATAATAGTTTTCCAATTCCTTATCATGCCTGCCATTTTTCTGAGTGTGTGTGTGTGTGTGTGTGTGTGTGTGTGTGTGTGTGTCTTTGTGTTTGTGTGAAGTCATGTTCCCTGCAGTGTGATGCTGCAGCCATATCTGGATATAATTTTCTGTCTGGGCGGCTATGACAAATATATGAGTCACGGGTCAATAACGCCTTACAAAGATGAGATCATTACACACCGTGGAGGGCTCAGATTGAAATTGTAAGTCACCGATACAAGGCACAAGCAATCTCTGTATATATATGAGTGAGTGAGTGAGTGCCTGTGTGTGTGTGTGCATGTGTGTGT
>VUQK01001785.1:11332-21403 GCA_015106715.1 Bujurquina vittata
TATAATTAAGGTTTTTTTAAAAAAAATGTTAAATAAAAATTGAAATTTCTAACCCTGTGATGTGAACTACCATCCAAAAAAAAAAAAAAAAACCTGTTTGCTTTTCATTCCTAAATGCTCGGTTCACATGAGGACACTGAACTGAGTGCAAATAATGTTTAACTGTGCCAAACAACTTTGATTCAAGGTTTTTGTGCGGCAGCATATAGTGGCACGCAATGTAAACAGTTTAAGGTTAAAATATTTCCCACTGACTGAATGTATACGCATGTAACAAGGGGACTGCATGAAATGTTTGGAAAAGTAGAGTGTGTGTACATGTTACAATCTTGATGTCAAACCTGTTAGTATGTCTGGCATTCCTTCACATTTTACAGCGAAAGCACACTCACTGAAATACTTCTTACATTTTAGCTCAGCTCAGCTTTTGGTCATTAACAGAGTTAATGTATGTTTGAAGGTGTAAATTAAAACTAAATATTAAAAAAATGATTAATTAAGAGTGTCCCCACCTCCATTTAACTTCAAGTTGTTGCCCCACCTGGTTGGTGTATCGTTTCACAGGCTGATTAACAAACTGGCCCTTTAATTCAGTATGCAAACTAATGCAGCGAAGCAGCAGACCAAATGCTAAAACAAGCTTTTATTTTTTATCTTATAACTGGGATTCATCACCATCAGATTGCTCTGTTCACTCTTTCCCAAGTGGCAGGCAAGGAAGCAAAGCAGCTTTGATAATAATGTGCATATTACCTCAATGCATATGAGCAGCATTACAGTTCAGACTCTTCTGTGTCAAACGCACTGCTTGTAGGTGCTTCTCAGCTGAGCTTTTCATATTTTTAAGAAGGTTTTTGATACTGCCAGTGCGCAAAAACTTCACAGCCACTCATGAGACTCGTGGGCTGTACATGCCACCTCCTCAGGGCCCTCTCTGTGACCATGTGTGGACATCACTGACCATAAGCGTTGCTCTGCATGTGTAATTCCTGCATAAATAGAAAAAAAGCTTAGCAAAACACTGGCTGTCAGCTCAGCGAAGTGAGTCGATTTTGAACTGTTTGTGGTTAACAGGTAAGGTTATTTCAGCAGAGATCACAAGAGGTATAGTGGTTATGTCTGAACCCTGAATACAAGCTTTACATGAGGATTCCATTTATTTTAGTGTGATTTCAAAGTGGTGTGGATGCCTATATAAGTAGTGGAGCTTGGCACATGTAAAATAATCTCTTTGTGTGTTTGAGTGGATCAAAACCTCAGAATACAATCTATAAAATTAAAATGGGAACAATACCTGTACCCAAATCTAGCCACAGGGCAGTACTGGTGATCATCCAAGACACACTTAGTCTCGTACGCCACTTTTGAAATGTGAAGATTATTTAATCTGATAATCACAACACATTAAAGTAGAAGGAAAACTAGTCTCAAATAAAAAAGAAAGGGCCAAGGCTTCTATTTTGAGGGCGGTAAACAGTGATTTTCACTAGCACACACACACACTATTCATTAGCGGTGGTCGCTTATGGGTGTACCAGCCACCATCATTGCAGCAGCTCAGAGGGTTGTTAAAAAACAAAATAACTTGGCTGCATTTGATAGTAAAGTTTTTATAGCTTATTGGTTCTGCTTGTGTGTTAGAGGTGAAATGTAGGCACAAAGGATTTTGTTGTGAAACTTTGCCCTTGGTAGTTATTGGGTGGCTGTGCCAAATTTACCACCCTTAAACTAGAAGCCTGAGTTTCTTGGTGGAGAAATTTAGTCAAAAAAGCAGCACTTAGTGGTTTTATTTGGCTTGTCCCCTCACTGCAGAACTGGATGGTTCAGATCAAATCCGGGAAGGTGACAGGAAATTCCAGAGTTAGCTACATTGCTCTGAAAACAGTCCAGAGCAGTGAGTGAGCCCAGTCAGATACTGGTGCTGTAGAGGGGAGATAAGTGCTGGCTAGGCCAGGAGATGGAAAATGGGAGTGAGGAGGGGGATCTCACGTCACCACTTGCTGCACTGTTGAGCGATCACGAGGGCAGGACTGGTCTCTGCAATGCAGCCTGCTGAGCAGCCGCTGGAGCTTGTTGGAGAAGTTTTTGTTCATCTGCCTGTACATAAGAGGCATTGCAAAGCTGCTGGAGAAAGCCAGCAGTTTAGATACGCATCTCAAGAAATAATAGATAGGCAAGTAATGTGCACTGCTAATGTATCCTGGTGCAACAGCTACAGTATGAACCAAGAGAGTCATGTAGTATGGAGTCCACAGTACAAACTGCACACAGACTGAGGCTAGCAGCAACCTGTGTATGGAAGGATCCAAGCGAGCAGAGTCCTGATCCAGAGGTGTAGATTCCTTCCTGATGCGCAGAATAAGCACGAAAGCATAAAGAACAGCCAGAGCGGGCACCACGTAGCCAATGAACATCATGATCGAGTCCGCTGCCTCCTTATTCTGCATTTTGGAGCACTCAACCATCTTGGTGGAGATGTGGTTGCACACATAGAAGAGCAGTGAAGAGAAGCTAGTGAGCACTGCCCCACCCCATATGAACCCGCACACATGTTTGGTGTTATACACACTAGACATATATGTACGAGGCAGTGCCCGCTCTATGTAGTAGTCCAGACTGAGCAGTGTGGTGGAATACATGATAACCAGAGATGAGATGTTGAAGAGTATGAGTAGGGTGATGTAGACTTCGTCACTGTACTGCCACACATGCCACCGGGTGAAGGTAGAACTCAGGAGCTCCACGGGCGCCACCAGGTTGAGCACCAGACCTGCAATGGCCATGTTGACAAAATAGACATCGGGCATGGTCATGGACACCTTGTTGGAGAGGTTCACCACGACCAGCAGAACATTGTAGCACAGCCCCAGTGGGAAGCACACCAGGAGGTAGATGAGGGAGAGGATTGACAGAATGAGGCCAAAGTCCCGGCAGAGCCGGTAGTCCACACTGGTGTCTGTCTCGTTATAAACCATGCAGATCCACATCGCTGGGCTCTGGCACGGGTCAAGTATTCTCAACAGGTCAACTGTAGGCAGAGTTAGGGAGACAGGAATTAGTCACTGCAATGATAACAAATTACATAGCTTTTTATGATGCAATATGTTCAAATGTTTGTCAAAGGTAAAAACAACATGATATTTCTTAATAGGGTGTTGGGCTCCTACATGCACCTTGGCCCTGAAACTCTTAAACTCTGTAAGGATTAGTTCATCATTCTTCCTAACAGTTGACATTAATTTTTTTTTAAATCTAAATTTGTGTTACTTTTTTTTTGCCTAAAATATATCAATTTTATCCCCCCCCCAGTAATTGGTAAGATATCATGTGCTTCTGTTGTCAGAAGTTGGGGGTAATGCACCTAGAAGCTATTCGCCAACAGGCATTAGAAGCCACCATAGAAGAATGCACTATATCTACCAGGCATCAGATGGATAAAACATGCATAATACTGTAACGTTTAGATGGCATTGTACAAATAGGAGAAGCACGCAAAGCCAAAGATTAACAGTTGTTAAAAAGTCATGTGTGGCATTCCTTGGAATAATAAATAAAAAACACGGTCCAGTGCAAACTAGAACAGATAAAGCTAAAGCGTGCCATAAGTTTACCACAACTATGCAGTCATCTGAGAGCAGTTTAGGGTTGGATATGATCTTCAAATAATAGTCGAATAGGTCCCTGTGAAAGTTCAACAGTATGCTCGCTTGAAATGCCCCTCCCTGCTGCATATGTACCAGGGATGGACATTACATCATTTTCAAACAGAACAAATCATTAACTCACCTCTTGTGTCCTCTCAACAGAGGCATAGTAATCCTGAAAACCCAACTCTATTGACGTTATATATACACAGGAAACTGAGAGAATTCTGAAATGCTAATGATGGCCACCAAAGAGGGCATGAGTGTTGAGCCAATTAACAAAATGGGAAACAGGAAACATTAGCCAATCCTGTTATAGAGTATAAGGGTCACAGTAGAAGCAGACTCCCGTTCACTCCTAGTGCATGAGTACAGGAGTACGACTTACAAAGGAAAGAAGCTTTTTAAACCTTTTCTTCCTGGGATCTGACTGCTGATTCTATATATTTAATATTTATATCCCAGTAACCATTAAAAAAAATGTCACGGCTCGCTCCCTGTTCATTTAGATAGGGAGTTGTGAGTACTGAGGTAAAATTATCTCGCCTTAGAGGCGAGAGACTGAAGCAACAATCAATGGAAGTAAAGGATACAGCTTTTGACATATGACTAAATACATTAGTGGATTACCTAGGCAACCGTCAGCAGCAAATTGCTTTATGGGACAAGTGCATCAAAACAATGCCAGCAAAATACACTCAAAGAGCTTAAAGGAGTCAGTGAGTTCAGGCTTTTCTTTTAATTTGTCATCTATTTTTATATCATTGTATATATTACTGTAAATCATATAAGATTTATATCTTTGATATAATAATTATGCATTTTATGAACTAGTCTCCGAGTTTATTCTGCTTAATGTCATAAAAAGTGTGTTGTTTTGGAAGAAACCCTCTGTTTTTGGTGCTTGCTAGAGGAGTAAGCAAAGCCATGACTCAAAGACACGTCCGCCACGTCTCGCCTATTATGCCATGGGTAACACTGTTAATTTCACTTCACTGCATCTGACTGACTGAACACAAACGCCTCACAACATGTTTCATTTGCTAGCTCAGCCTCAAAACCCCACTATTTCTCCTCACTGGCCAGAGCCAGTGAGGAGAAATGAGGCCTTTGTTCTGGTGGAAGAACACAAAAGTGCATTTGTTTGACACCTTCGCAAGCCTTTTCTCTCTCGCTCTGCCTCTGCCTCACTTGTTCTCTCTTTTACAGTTGCGTGCAAGGGTGCTGCCGATATGTCCAGAGCTGCCCTTACACTTCTCATTCACATGCAGCATGATGAAGAGGAACACTTTACAGACACATTCATCTTCTGTTCATGTTACTGCCAAACTGCTGGGGGCTGGGCAGGCAGTGATGGGTCGATTTATAAAGAGTGAAATGTGAAGCAGGCTTTGGTGAAGGGTCAGCGAGGAACGAGGTGTGGGTTGGAGTTCAGGGCAAGGTCAAAAAACAAAGAAAAGAGAGCGATGGCATATATGTCAGAAGCATTTGGGACCACGGCTGATGGGGCCGCATGATTTTGATGTTTCCTTTCCTCTCTCCTTTCCTGGAGAGTAATTCTTGGGAAGATTACTATTATACAGGAGAATAAGTGACTCAGGTCCCTCTACATTTAATTTCCACAGCGCTAATTTGACTGTTATGCTTCCACATGCTTGGCTTCACTCCCAAAGCTGCTTTCGGAAAGAAGGCTTCACTGAAGGGGAAACAACATTTTTACAGTGAAACAGTATTCCTGCTAATCTGTGCAGACTTTGCTGGAAATTTCCTCCTTAAAAACACCCTGGAACAAAGTGTAGGGATGCAATTTTGTTTTCAGGAGGATGAGTAACGATGCCAGTAAAAGGGAAACATTCTTCTGTGTGCTTACGCAACGCCACTACAGAGGGGCTGTTTTGGCCTTAAGCCTCTCACACACACATACACTCAGTCCCGCCTATGTGCTGCTCCAATTGGCTGTAATGGAACTGTAATGGGGGCTGGAGCTCAGAAATGGACTGGAAGTGGACCAGGAGGAGGGAAGTCTGGTCAGCCCACTTGTAAACATTTCTCTCAAACACCGGTAGCTCTGTGACTCATTGACGTTTTCTTTTCATTGATTTGTGCTCCCCCCCCCCCTCCATTTACTAAAAACTACAGGAAGTTTATTTGCCCTTCACTTCCCCTGCAACCTTTCATCACTTACAGGGAAAATGACACAAGGGGAAGTTTGTGATTATTAAAGAGGACTCATTGCACTGCGGCTTGCAGTCCTCATTCATTAGCACCTGCTTTATACAGACATTTCTAACCCCGTCATTAACACACTGGCTCACTGCGGCTTCCGATAGCTGCAGGAGAGCTCAAAAAACCCTCCGTTTCAATTGTTCTCGGTTACGTCCCGACCATTTGCACTTCGGGTAGCTATTTGTTTTGGGTGTTTAGATATTTGCTTTTTTTCTGACTTTAGAAGAAAGGTATGAAGTCTGTGCTATGCTGTTTCTATTTCTCTTTTTATTTGTGAATATATGATTAAAGATTTACTATGCCTTACTGTGCTAGAATAAGTGAATCCCAAATTAAGAAAACAGGTCAAAAACATAATTCTGTAACACTGCTCACGGGTTTTCTTTGCATCTGGATAAAACCATCTGTCGGATGCCAAAGACTCTCAGGGAAAAGCCCTCAGCTTATTCCCCTGACATCTTTCCCACGCAAAGTAGTGATCGTGATGCCAAAAACAGAACTTCACTTTATTTTCATGAAAAAAATCTAGTGATCTTTTGGACAGTGCTCCCCTGCTAGCACAAAGTGATTCCCTGCTGTAGGCACACAATGGGTGGGAATCACAAAGTCACTCACGATGGTGCAGTTCCAGAAGTAAAAATCCCATTAGTATTCCCCTTAGAGATTTTGATTATGAGCCATAATGTTTGTAACCATCCAAAGCAGACTTAATAGGACCTACGATCCAGTGGAAACCAAAAGCCTGTATGATTTCAACTTTGTTTTAACAAAAACATGTTTGATTCCCAGTGTTGTGGAAAAGAACTACTCTGCGCACAATAATAAACTGAAACAGTGACGTGTCTGGTGGAGGTTGCTGTTACTGTGGAAATGTTTAAACCTGCAGATATCGGGATGCTCGAGCACACACACACAGACACACACACACACACACACAAAATACATTCAAAACTATTATTATACAACATTAACCATATAAATGCAGCAATGATGAAAAGGTTAAAATTTGAGAAGAAGGTGGAAGTTGTGAAATCTGGGATTTGAAATGGTCTTTTTACCTTTCCTTTTTTCCCCTGTTTTTATGTCTTTTCTTTTTTTTATAAATCCAAATCAAATCCTTCTATGGTCAAGATTCCCCTCATAGCTGGTTGGCTTGGTATGTATTTCTGAAATGTCAATGGAGAAAGTGAATGGGAAATGCACTTCTGGAAACAGAGCCCTTAAAAAAGTTGGGCGCTCTAAAATCATATGTTGCTCACTATAGAGCCACAATATAGTGATTATGCAATACACAATACACTGTAAAACACTGGTTTTTGCATTGCATTTGTGTAATACCATCTATCCACTAGAATTTTTTTTTATCATTGTTATTTAACTCTTGTTTCTGAAATTTGTGTTCTCCTGCTCTCTGCCTTGGGAAATCCACTTAC
This sequence comes from Bujurquina vittata, assembly GCA_015106715.1. NCBI lineage: Eukaryota > Metazoa > Chordata > Actinopteri > Cichliformes > Cichlidae > Bujurquina > Bujurquina vittata. The sequence goes on from VUQK01001785.1 coordinate 18,636, forward strand.
AGCTTCTGCATGTTTGATTAAAATATTGATATTTGGCAGCAGCATATCGATAATTGAATTACGAAAGGAAGCAATTATTCCCCACTCATGAGTCACATGTTCTCTTTTCTTCTATTCTGTTTGAACAGTAGGCCGCACATAATAATAAACATTTTGCTGTTTTGGTTTGCTGTCCACCTCTTTTTTGTTACCCGGTTGAGTAGCATGGCCGTGTTGGAACATGAGTGTACAAACATGTTGGTCTTTACCGCCAGAGATTCCCAGATTACACAGACAGGGAGACACTGCAACAGACTGAAGAAAATGAGACCCTCTGGAAGAAACTGTATGACTTCTTAGCTGTTTTTTTTTTTACTTCTTTCAGCATTGATGTGTTTTTTTTCTGAGCTCTGACATCTGGTATTCAGGAGAAGACTGCAGTGCCAGTACAAAACAGCTAAGGGGCGGTGGAGATGCTGCCGCTGGCACGCGCAACAACCCATGCAGTGACTATAAACTAAACTTCAGAGTGATCACAGTGAAACAGTCATTTTTTTTGTTTTTTTTAAAGTGACCAAAAATGACTTCTGGAGTCTTCTTCAGCAACACTGTCTTGAAAGCAATTAATGCAGAACTAACCGATTCTGGCGGTTTCACTCTATATTGTGGTATTATTCTGTATATTATTTCTGCAAAAGCAAGCATTTACAAAGGCTAAAAGGTGAAAAGCTAACAATGATTAGCAAATATTGTCTCATACTAATGCATCTAATTCATACAGAAGTGCGAGTAGGAAGGGTGCACAGTTAATACAGATCAGCACCTCTAGTGAACAACGTTATATGTTTAAACCACTTAAAAAACTACAGTATGCGTGTTACACTCGTATAGTGTTATTTAAAATATTAATAACGTGCATGAAATTATGACCTGTATACCGAGCTGTTATGCAATACTAGAAACAAAAATGCCATTTACTGCAAAGGAAAGCACAATGACCAGCAATAACCCATATTCCATCAAAAAGTTTTCAAATAATTCTTATGGACTGCAAGCTTTTTACTGTAGGCATCTATCCACTCTGGGCAACATCCAATCAATGGTTGTGAAAGTCAGTGCACTTTAGCGCTGCATATTTTGCCAGCAGCTTGTGATAATGAAATCTCTGGTTTTCTGCTCAACTGAGGGAAAAACAAGCGAGGTGTAAGAAAATGTCTACCCCTGACTCGGAGGCAGAGCGGTTTCATGCTGGATGATCCATGTCTGTTTGGATTCGGTGTAATGAGGGCCATTTCGTTTTCTAGTCCATTTTGGAGCCTGTCAAGGCTACAGCTGGAGGTGACGTTGCCGGGGTTGAGTGAAGGTCAGAGAGAGACGCTACACCCAGCTGTTATTACGGCATGCGCGCTGTCAGAGCTCATGTGTTCAAGGCTATACTCTTGCACTTACTGATGTATGCATATCTTTTAATTTCCAAGGAGTGTAGTAACCTGTCACTTGTCACTCTATTTTTCTCTTATATGATTACTCAATAAAATGTTTCAAGGGCTGTTCCCTAGAGGATATGCTCATCACAGTTCCCTGCTTTTATGCCACATTAATCATGCAGATGCCCTAACAAGAAATATAACCATTCATTCATTTACATCTACTGCTATAAGCATGCACACTGGGGGAGAGCTCTACAGCCCAAGCTGAAATTTCTTGGACGTGACTTTGGCTTGCAGTTGTATATTGGTTAAACCTTGTCTGAACTTTCTGCACTATGCCATGTCAAAAGTGGTTAAGTTTAATATTCCCAGAGGGGTGGCCCTACTTCGGCATGCTCCAGCCCCACCAAACACGATAGTGTAACAGTGACGCCCACGTGCTTGACGTCTCAGCGTTTTGAAGCCAGATATCACTCCCTGATGGGAGTAGTGTGACATACTGGGCCCACACCCCTCATATATTCTTACTGGAATTTACAGGCCCTTCTCAGAAAGCTGCGAGTGATGTCACATGATTTTCTAGTAGTGTCGACAGCAGTGTGCAACACTGCAGCAGCAGACTATAACACAGTGAGAAAATTGGATTACACAACTCATTTTTGCATTTTGGTTCCAGGATTTCTTTAATGGATGGCAAGGGGTGGGAAATTTGAATATTTGATTGTAAATAAACAGTGTAGAAAATTGGATTTAAATATATTGAGCATGCTTGAGAATTGTTTTGCGTGGTGAAACAAGTACTTAGACTCTTAAAAATATTGAAAAATCTAAATGTACTCTAAGTATCTAAAGTAAAAGTAACCATTATTAATTATCACCATATACATTATATTATTGGATCATAGCTAGTTTTTTAAAATAAAGTTTACTGTTGCAGCTGGAGATGATTTTTAATGGCATTTACTGCTGTGTGGCTTTATCTGTAATAACAGCACAATATATTATTAATTTATATTTTGAAGTCAGCAAAATAATAACTAAAGCTTTAAAATAAATGGTGAATGGGGTACAAAGTACAACATTTACAACCAAAATAGCACAAAACGCCAAAATAAAAAAAGCACCACTGACCATACCAATTGCCTTAGGGGGGCGTCCACCCCAAGCTCTCCAGAGGACACTATCAGAGGTGACACTATGCTGAATGCGATTTTCTGCAGTACTTGAGTCTGAAAGTTTTGAAAACTACACATTTCGATGTAAACTATACAGATCAGTTATCTGATTCCCATGTTAATGAGCACATCCACAAATCTGAAAAATGAGAAGGTCCAAATCAGTGATGCTTTAATGGATTAT
>VUQK01001785.1:21423-46665 GCA_015106715.1 Bujurquina vittata
CATAATCCATTAAATCAGTGATGCTTTAATGGATTATGTGCTTTCAAACCAGCATCTGATCATCTTCGGGGAAACACTAATTCCTCTCATTGAGTTCTAGTGTAACAGCATCTGGTCAAACATAGGTCACTCTGAGTCTCAGCAGCCTCCCTGGCTTCTTTTTCCAGCAACTTGCTTAACTGTCAACAGCTTCAACAAAGTCAGAGTTCAATGGTCAGCACAAAGCAGGCTTACTGTCATTAAGCCACAGGCACACACGCCCAAGTTCCCTCCGGTCACATGGATGAAGCTGACGACAAGTGCAAAGCCTGAGTCTCAAGAAGCATTTCCTTTGGCTGAGTAGCAATACTGATCTGGCTGGACCTACTTTGCGAGGAGGTGGCGCCCATTCTAAATGTAAAGATATAATTACTAGTAATGCCGATCATTTAGCAACAAAAAACAATGATGAAGTGTAAAAAGAAGTGAAGTAGTTAAAGCAAAAACGCAAGCTTTTTCGAATGAAACTTAAAGCCGTGTTGAAACCGCTGGTGTAAAACGTCACTTAAATTACGATTTAAGCTGTTTTCTTTAACGATTTATCACTACAAGACTGTATATGTAGGCATGGATTTACGGGAGTACAGTCAGACCTAGTTAACAAAGTTGTTTTCATGTTGCAACCTATCAGAATATGACTATTGCTCACAGTTGAGAGACCCATTAGTTTTAGATCCCACTGGACGATATCAAAGCAACAACAGATGGCAGACTAGTGTTCATATAAGGACCATTTTACCTGAGAGGCCTCTGATTACAATGCTACAACTTTGCACTTCAGCAAGCTGATCCCGTGAGAAACCTCCTCGTCAGGTGTTGTTTTCCAAATACAAGCCCTTCGCTGAAATTGTGGAAGTCCTCGAGCTGAACAAAGCTAAGAAAACAACAACTCACGGAGTAGAGGAGTGTTTATTTTTCTGCACGCCGTGTCATTACACTTGACCAGACAGATGAAAGCGTGAATAGCTGTCACGACTTTACCATTATTTATTCCCCCCCTTTCTGCGGCTATTGTTGGCACAACTGTGACTACTCACTCTCACAACTAGTCATCCCCAGCGGGGTAAATTCACTTATTCCCACTTTCAGGTGAAAGCCCGCACCTTTTCGCATTTGTCGAGAGAAACAATGGAAACGAGAAGAGGACTCACCACAAACGTGCAGGTTTGGATCGGTGACAAACCTACGGAGGCATTGGATTTTGATGTAGGGTTTCCACTGGCATTTCTCAGTCGTTTCATTTGGGAGGGGGGAAGACGCATAAAAATGTCTCTTTGACTCTCCACGCACTCGTGAAAAGTAAAACAGCGGGGTGAAAAATCGGTTTTAGTGGATTTCAACTGAGTCGCTCCGCATCTACCAACTTTTCGGACGAGGCTGGCTCTGAAAAGGGGCCGACCGTTACAGGCATTACTACTGCTGGAGTGCTGCTGAGCTCTACAGTGTGTACACACGTGACCCTCCCCCACTGTTTCCTCGCTCCGCTCCGCGCTCCCTGCTGCTGCCGCTGCTCCACGGTCGCGAGGCCCGAATGGCCGTTCTCTGCTCTGATTGGACGGAGGACAGGGAGGTGGGGCGCGAGGGAAACCCCCACACACACGTACGCACGCACACACACAAAATCGTGTTTCCATCACTTTTGAGGACATTCCTTTGATTTACGTTTGTTTCCTGGAGTCGTATCATAACATTCAGCTTAATCCAAACCGTACCCGAACCTCAAGTCAAGCTTTCATGCTAAAATTAATTACAAACGCTATGGAGACTTGTTTTTTTTAACCCCCTCCAAAAAAAAAAAGGAAAAAAAAAAGCAATCCAATGACTATCCAGGACATCATGGTGCAAAATATACTTTGCACCATATATTAGGTGTCCATATTAGGATGGACTAATATGCTGCCTGATGTGTGGATTCTAAGTAATTTTTATGCACTAGCCTGTAACTAGAGAAATAAAAAAACTTATATCATGCATATCAACATTCGTCACTGGTCCATAGAACATTGTTACTGCAGTCTTTCCCCCATTTTTTTTTTGCTTGACCCTAAAATTCTTTAATCCTTCTTCTGCAATGCTTAATTTTTACCATCCAACCAACCTAACCCCGCCTAAACCTAACCCCAACCTAACTAGTTGTTACTATCTTACCTAAGGCATGTTCAAAACAACGAGAAAAAGGCATACTGGAAACATATAATCAGGTAACTAGTCCAAAAAAAGAAAGAAAAAAAAAATGAAAATCTGGTTTAGTTTTTGTCACAGGACAGGCAAAGTGCATTTGTGTTGATGCATGCACAAAATAAGCACCCATCCCTGCTATATTAGTTTGTAACAGGATCACTGTACAGTGTTATTCTTAGCTTAGGCTTTGGGATGAAAGTCAAAACAGCTACCATTGTGATCTTTTTCCTGAGATGTTGCATCCTGTTTGAGCGAAGTACTTTGAACTTCAATGCATTGGTCTGTACTTCCCAGTTTGTGTTTTATTGTCTCACCACAATCTAAAACAACCCAGCTCATTGTTTTAAAAGATGTGTTTTTTTTTAAACCCCAAATGAACCATAACCTAATTTAATGCGGGGTTCAGGCAACTCAATGATAGCAGGTCAGTTGGTCTGGGATCAGTGTATAGTCTGTCAAAGACATTAGTTTGTGAAAGAATAGTGCAAAAGCAGAATTTGTATTCCTGAAGCTCAGGGGCACAAAGGGAGTTTCACAACTCCCTTTGTGCCTCTTTTCCAACTAAATGTTCCAAGCTGCGTGACTCAAATACTGTTATGATTCAAAGTCTTTGGCACATGACAGTTTTAGGACCTTGTGCTCAATTAATTTCAAACAGAATTGGTAGTTGCATTAGTATCATCCATGCTGGAGGCTTAAGATTTATTTGAATTTGGACTTCAACACCAGTGTCTCACCTTATTCCCACCTGCAAAGTTCAGAGTGGCTTTAGTCTTTCTCCAGCTGAGTAAACAGCAACTGTGGAGAGCAACACCAGTAATAACTGAAGGACTGGTAGAGGTGAAGATAGAGGTCTCTAAATGACTTTTCTGCTGTGACTTCAGAAGATTTCCGAGAATAGTATTGTGTTCAAACTTAATACATTTTTGAGCCATTTTTAAAAAAAATTAATTAGAGAGAATTTCAAATTGAAAGTAAAAGTAATCTCCTAGATCCATTCTTACAGTAGCTTTTTGTTGATGTTGTCTTTAATGCAGATTAAATCCAAGGCCTCCACGTCTCCAAAACAAAGAAAACAAACATTACATTCAGAAGCCCAAAGGCCTTTGGGCTTCTACTCTGCTAAACACATAAGGAAAAAATTGTGATACAGCAAAGCTTATAATCAGTTTTGGGAAAAATTCAAATAAAGGCAGAACGATGAAGTTCCTTTGTCCTGTTGACAAAGCAGCTGGAGTTTGCTAAGGAGATTAATCATTAGAATGCAAATTGTTTGCAGTTCAAAGCAGATTTCAGGCTTATAATACAGTGACATAAAAATCAACAATTTAAATTAGATTATTGTGACTAATTAATTTGTGTAAATGGAAGCTAATTTTACCAGACATTATTTTGTTACAAGGTAATGAGCAAAGTTAGCAACTCCTTTATTTAAAGGCAGAGGTGTTTCAAGATGAAATATGCCACAATTGCGATAATGTCATTATTTTATATCAGAAATATTGTGATTTCGGGTATTTACAGTGCCATATAACAACAAGTTTTTTTTGTGCCACACAAGAGTCATGCATAAAAAGAAAGTTAATTTTGTGCTCACCTGAGGGAATGAGGGCCACAACAAGAAAGCCCTGAAGAGAAACACAGAGTTTAAAGTAGTGAAGCAGATTAATATCTGAAGAAATATAGCATCTGTGTGCTCGTCCAGTTCTCCATGTAAGTAATGGATTAAAGGCGTGTAACAAAAATGCAAAAGAAAAAAAAAATTTGGAATGCACAGAAGAAAATCAGAGTGCCTTGCAGTCTTTCAGTGAGCACCCCTGGGCTTTCAGAGTGCTGAACATTAGTCTCTTGTGCCACTTTCAAAGAAATGAAGTAGCTGCATCAGCATAATTTCTGTGGAGTAGTTACAGGCAGTCAGAGATACCGAGAACTGTGATGTTTGAGAACATTAAGCTTAATCAGATAACTGACGTCATACAGGAAACTGTAAGCTAAACTGTTCCCTTTGCACCAACTCTGTCAGCTATCAACAACTAAGAACTCTTTGCTATATATATGAAAAGCAGTGTTACTCAATATCAGGGTACAAGTACAAGGGTGTGTTAGTTTATTAGTCAGTGTTACAGAAGGATTGGACCAAGCAGAAAAACATGAACTACGTTACAACTATCCAGCAAAATAAAGCCATAATGAAAAAGAGTCAAGTCTGGACAAAGTCACAGCAATAGTGCAGTTTGGTAACTAGGTGGAAAATGGCCACTTGGTAAATGAAGTATCACTTCAATCCCCACAGTTCTCGTAAAGCGCTTATTTTTCTTGTTCCTGCCTATCTCTGTCTTTATCATTACTTTTCAGCTAATTGAGGTGCTGCAGTGGAACAGCACACACTCGCTGCACTTCCTGTGAATGCATCGCCCTGGAGACAGAGATGTTGTTCCAGTGATTACACCACTGACTATGTTCCTTGTCTGATAAGACATTCAGAATTTGTCACGTTGTCCTTGGAACAAAGTGCCCATTCATGTGAGCATCACTCCTGCCTGCTTTAGAAAACCGATCATATTCACGCAGGCTTGATTTTCTTTACGATCAATAAATTTCAATATTGTGTAAAACCCGCAACACTTTGTCTCTCAGATTTTCAGCCTGTTTCATGTCATGAAATTAGATTCAATGGCATAAATCCGTATTTTAGTACTGCAAGTATCTCTAAATAGCTCGGAAAGTCCTTAAAGGTTATTCTCAAAGCTAGAGACCACCTTTAAATAAGAAACAATTAAGAGAAGGGGCAGGATTGACCTCACTGGTATTCATGAAGGAATGACTAATTAAATGTGGGTTAAAAAAAAAACTGATGCAAAAAACCTGCTCATGTTAAACCAGCTTTATTTATTTAGCTAGTACATGCCAGTGCTACAGTACTGTTTGGCACGTTCCTGCTGTTTCTAATCATATTGAGAAAAGTTTAAAGAAATAATAGGGGTGGTAGATTTTTATATGATAAAAATGGGTCATTGCTTGATGGTTGCTAGGCAGGAATAATGTTTGTGGATATAAATAAGATATTACAGTGAAATTTAAAGATAGAGTCCTTTCATAAGCTGTTGTCAGTGCAAATCATTCTCAGCCATTATGTTACCTGGTGGTTGCCAGGCAACCTGATGTCAAACAGAATGAGTTTTTTTTTGTATTATACACTACTCACAAATACATAAATAAAGAACCACTTTGAAAACACATTAGATCTTAATGGGGAACAAATCATGCTGGATATCTACACTGATATGGACTGGGTAATGGGTTAGGAACAAAATGTTGCCACATTGATGGAAATACAAAATGATTAACCTACAGAGGGCTGAATTCAAAAACATTCCAAAATTCAAAAGTGAAAAAAAGGATGCAGCAACTCATTGTAACAACTCAAAATGGTACTCAGTACTTTCTATGGCCCCACATGCTTGCATGCATGCCTGACAGCACTGGGGCCTGCTTCTAATAAGGCATCGGATGGCATCCTGGGGGACCTCCTCATAGATCTGGACCAGGGCATCACTGAGCGCCTTGCCAGTCAGATGTGCGACCTGACACCTGCTTCTAATTGTATGACCAGAGACATTTGTGCCTGTGACCTGCTGGAGGTCATTTTCTAGAGTTCTGGCAGTGCTAATCCTGTGCTTCCTTACACAATGGAACATATATCGATCCTGCTTTTGAGACTGTGCTGTGAGACACAGCAAACCTTCTGGAATTGGCACGTATTGGCGCGCCATCCTGGAGAATTTGGACTAACTGTGCAACCTTTGTAGGGTCAGGTATTGCCTCAGGCTATCAGTAGTGACTGTTACCTAGCCAAATGCAAAACTAGTGAACAAACAGCCAGAAAAGATAAGGAGGAGAAAAACGTCAGTCTCAACCTGTAAAACCATTCCTGTTTTGGGGGTTGTCTTATTGTTGCCCCTCTAGTTCACCTGTCATTTCTTTCATTAACACCAAAGTAGCTGAAACTGATAAACACCCCCCTCTGCTACTTAACTGACCAGATCGATATACCAGATGTTTAATTGGCTTGATGCTATACTATGATTAAAAATTTTTCCTTGAATTTTTTTTTAGCAGTACACTTATGGTGCTGTCATGTAAATTGGGGTCTGCAAGAGCATATTTTGGTTGGATGAACAATTCTGACAGCTGAGCTGTTTCAGGTTCACCTGCTCTGCACATCCACTGAAGTAGATTAAGCAACCATTTCCAGTGTAATTGGATTTTTTTAAATCTGGTAAGCTGGCTGAATGCATGCACAGTATATTTTACAATATAGTCGTTTGGAAATCCTTTTTTTTTTTGAACAGTCAGATATCATTGGAATTTGACTATTTTTGAATTGACCAGGAGATTCAAAATTGGCTGTGAGAGGTGAGTGTTAATTATCTCATAACATTAGTCTGATTAATTCACTGGTACATGTATATGCCATGCAGAACTTAAAGTAATGATAAGAAAAACTCTACAAACAAAGCAAAAATATACATCAAAAGTATGAATAAATAACCCCCTCCTGCACTGCTCTTCCACCCTCTCTGTTCACAAGATGAGCTTAGGGCTATGCATGTGATTGTTAGAATTACTTTATGCACCATGCAAACACTGCTCTCCTTATAACCATTTTGCAACATCTTACATCCCTGGAAGACTTTTGAACACTTTGCACTACTCACCTGATCTTGTCTGAAAAGACCCGTGTTTGACCAAAGTCTTTCTTTCAATTTTTATTTTTACAGGAAGATTGAGGAGGTGTTGGAATCTATTTCATATCTCAGGCTGCTTGAATTACAATATGCTGAAAGGTTGTTGTCGATATATTTATATTTTTGTCCTGTGGTGTAAAAACTATATTGCCTACCACAGTTTTCTGTTGTATGACTTGTAATAGCTGAAAAGATATAATTGAACACAGTTTCATTTTCAGAATGATGGGCGTCATCTGAATAACAAATTCTTTATTTAAAGTCTTGATTGCAGGTTTAAGCAGGGAAAACTCATTTATGTTGGTTGGAGTGGAAGTGAATGTGACGCTGGCATTTACTGCAGCAGGGAGAATGTGAGTGTTAGGGGCAGAGTGTGTCGTGAGTCTTTGGACTAAACACAGTTTATCCCTAATCATGCTAAAAAACAATCTGTTCTTCTTGGAAGCCTTGATCCACTGTAAGGTTCTGGTCTGAATTTATGTTTCCTTAAATATGTTAGGCTGCATGACAACATAGGGGCTGTTTACAAATGCTCATCTACACTCAGCGTCATTCAGCGCTGGATGCAAGTCATCTGTTTGCACAGTGACTTTGGCACCAGATGGTCTCAGACGCGTAATGTGAGCCTAATGATAATGAATAAACCGCAGCATCTGTGGACACTGAAAGTCTGAAATATTTAATCAGATTTTGGTCTCAGGTTTTTGTCCTTTTGCAGAGAGAATGAAATAATGAAAGATTAGGTTGTCCAGATCTTTCACAGGAGCAGACAGAACTCAATGCTTATTTGACTTAAAAAATATTTATGTGAGGACCTGCGTGCACGCAAACACATAGAAGGAAACTGCACAGCACTATGTTGTGCACACTCCTTTTAAGCTCAGAGGCCTGGGAGTGCACATTAAGCTCATTAAGTCTGTGGCAGAGATTATGGTTTACTGCAGACCAGGCAGCCCCGTCCAGCGGCTTGGACGTCTCCTCATTTTTAAAGGGCAGGGAAAAGAGTGGATAGAAGAGGGTGGAGGAGCTCGTCTTATTCACTATCAACGCTTCCATTTCAGACAGATAGCTGATTGTAGCGCCTGAACTCATACATAGGATTAGACAGCAAGAAAACGGAAATAACTAATAAATATGCTTTTGAAACTTACAGGTTTTAATGAAGGAAACGTACAACTCAGTTGCATGCACAGAGCCACGCCATAAAAAACAAACTAGAGCAATGGTTTGCATAATATTTACATTTACAGCCAGCGAGCAGAGCTCGGGCACGGTGAGCTATCATCCTAAAACACAAGTTCATAATATAAACATCAGTATGTTCTGTACAGCTTGTCTTTGTTTTTCATTACAGCGAGGTCTGTCATCCTGTCAGACTTTCAGTGTGGTAACATCCTCCCGAGACCTTACGTCCTCTGTAGTGGTCACAAACAAGTTAAATTGAAAGACACTTCTTTCCTCCGTTCTCTGGAGGATTTGTGTTTGTGTCACTGAGTTTGACTAACAAAAGCAGTGTCTCTGTGTGTGCTGCTTATGTGTTTGCCGTTCAGGGTTCTGCAATTAGAAATGTGACTATAAATAAGCTTTTAATATATTCAAATGGTGGGCTAGGTATAGGTGAATGCATAACTGATGGGGCCCTTGGGGGGGGGGAGGAAACCTAGTGGAGACTGGATTAATATAACACAGCATAAGCTCATCCTTTAAGCTGGTGTCTGTGTGTGTTTCCCTGATGGGACAAATTATGCTTTGGAAAGATTTTTGATGTCAGGTTCTTGGTAGTCCCTTCCCATCTGTTTGTGTCATCCATTTTTCTCCAAAGATTCATTAACATTTGGGCTTTGTGAGACAAATAATGTCATGAACACTGGTAATATTTTCTTTGTCCTGGCTCATTCTCATATTTATGATGAAATGAGCAGTATGCCTCGGAGGAAAACAGCAAAAAACACATTTGCCAGAGTGAAGAAATGCCTTTTACTCTAATCAGTGCTGATAACGGTACAATGTCCACAATGGAACACTCTGGGAAGAAGTCAAGCACTATAATTTATGTACAGTACTGCAAAGTTGGTATATCCATTAAGTACTTTAATAGATGCCCCCCAACATACACACACACACATTTGTGTTAAGCATGGCCATGATCCAGTACAGTGGATAAGTAACTGTTCACATGCAGTGGGTTGCATTTTGTAACAGGAACGACACACCTGTTTGATAAGCTGAATATGATGCAACCAACTGCACACATACAGAAAAAAACATTGTTGAAGGTAGCACGTTATCTGCTATTCCTGTGCTGCACATGCTCTCAGCATCTGCAGTAATGAAGAAATAAGCAGCCTCGTGTTTGCTCTCACCGCCTGTGTAATATTACAAGGTCACCAAATGGTTCACACTAACAACTACAGTTCCACAGATACACATTATCGCAGTGAGCTACACTGTCACCTTGTGCCGCATGCAAATTTGATGCATTTTTACCCAAACTCTCAGGTTCACTAATTTAAACATAGGAATATTAACCCATATTACATGTGTATGTGAGTAATTTACCTTCCCAATTACCACCAAAAACAATCAAGTTGTACTGAGATTTTTTTTTTTGGAAGATGTGAAAACTCACCGGGAAATTTTATAGCTAACTTGATGCAGCAATGGCAGTTTGCGACCTTTCAAAATAAAATCAGTGCATCAATACATTCAGAGATTTTCCTCTATAAAATGCCCCATTTATAATGTAGGGTGACAATACTACACATGCATCAATATGTACTGTAGATCCATCCATTTTCTTTCACATATCCAACTCAGTAGTCAGCCTAACGTGCATGTCTTTGGACTGTGGGAAGAAGCCAGAGTACCCAGAGATAGAGGCCACCCTGGGAGAACATGTAGAGGCCACACAGCTGATGGATTCAGACCTAAGAACCTTCCTGCTCTGAGATGACACCAGTAACCACTGCAGCACCATGCTACCCATGCACTGCAGATATTTCATCTTGTTTCAATCAGGACCACTATCAAAGTTAGTTGTTTCTGTGAATAGAGCAGGATTGAGTGAAAGGAGGAGCTGTGGTGGAGATGGGTGGCTCAGTGGCTTGCAATGTCGAGTATTGTACGTAGGGTATTTAAAAGTAGACTGGGAGGCAGAGCCTTCAGCTTTCAGGCCCTTCTTCTGTGGAACCAGCTCCCAGTTTGGATTTGGGAGACAGACACCCTCTCTGTTTATAAAATTAATCTTAAAACGTTCCTTTTTGATCAAGTTTATAGTTAGAACTGTGTCAGGTGAACTATCCCTTAGTTATGCTGCTATAGACCATGGCTGCTGGGGGGGGCTTCTCATGATGCACTGAGAATTCATTCACCTCTTTTCACTGTTTATACAACATTCTGCATTTAATCATTGGTTATTATTAATCTCTGGCTCTCTTCCACAGCATGTCTTTTGTCCTGTCTCCCTCCCCTCAGCCCCAGCCGGTTTCAGCAGATGGCTGCCCCTCCCCGAGCTTGGTTCTGCTGGAGGGTTCTTCCTGTTAAAGGGAGTATTTCCTTCCCACTGTCCCCAAGTGCTTGCCCATAGGAGGTCCTTTTGATTGTTGGTTTTTCTCAGTAATTATTGCATGTCTTTACCTTTAAGATGTAAAGTGCCTTGAGGCGTCTGTTTGTTGTGATTTGGCGGTATATAAATAAAATTGAATTGAACTGAATTGGACAGTGGACAGGCTAGAAAAAAGCTCAATTAGCATGCCCTGTGCCGGATTAGCCAATCGGTTGCATAGAAGATTATCAGCTGACTGGTCAGATGATGTCAGCTGGCACACAGAGAGAAAGCTAATCTGCTGGGATTGGAGCTTAGTTTTACATTGACTTACCTGAACCGACACTATTGTCAGTTCTTTATTTGCACTGAAAAGAAAATGCATAACTGCAGAACCAAAACGTTTGCAGATATTCCTATGAGGAATAGAGTGAAGGAAAGTGTTAATGTAACTATCCGCAACTGAAGATGTAAAATAAAGAATAGATATATGATCTGCCATCTACAGTAATGCAACAAATACAACAATAATCAAGCAATACACAATATTTCGCTATCAGATGTGGCAACCAGTTTTCTGGCCGTCTAATAATTCTTTCTTTGTACATTTTGTTGAACTGAAAGATATTTCCACAACCCCTTAAGCTACTCTTGAGGGAATTTCACAATTCAACTGCTGAAGCACACATCTGCTTTAAAGTAGTGAAAGGAAACCATAAAATGAAATTTCCTTCTTGGGTTTGTTTTTTTTTCTTCTTCTACAGTTTCTGTTAATACACTGCTTTTTGTGCTATGTATACAAGAAATACTCATTGCTTATAATCTAACATGTACTTTGCTTTGTTTAAAACAGAAATATTCTTATATACCTTGTTTTTTTCATGTGCCATTGTGGTGATATTGCGCAGTACATGCCTACATGGCTTGGTAACATTCCTGGAGTAAGTAAAAAGGACTAATGTCCTGGTACTGGGTGTATTTAAAGAGGAGGTACAGAGTAACTCAAGCGCAGGGAGGAAAACAGACAGCTGCCTCCATCCGCTGCTCTCCTGTTAGCTTGTCCCCAGTGACAGAATGAGCACTGACCTCAGGTCAACCTTGTAATGTATCCTTTTCAATAACATCCACCTCAGCTGCATGCTTTAGCAGTAGTTTTATGGCACGTTTCTTGAATTTTCCTTGTATCTCGAGGGAAATTTAATTGTTGCCTTTTGTAACAGGAGTTCAAATCAGGTCGCCTTGCATGAGGCCTTTAGTATTAATAAAATCCAGAAGTTTGGGGTGACTTCCATTAGGAATGTGAGTGATTAAATAGCCTCCATATCTCTTGCCTCTTGCTAGCAAAATTATTATTGCACAATTTTTCCTGCATAGTGCATTTAAAAGTGTCCTCCATATGTACTCATTTTGTTTTTGATGAATCTTTCGGCATAATGTGCATAAGACAGCCATGTTTGGGGTTGCTTAAAAGTTATATAGTGCTAATTAATCATCTCTCCGGTGGTGCTGCACTGGTATGAAAGACCTATTTACCAGATTAACTTGCATTAAGGTTATACTGAGAAAACAATACAAAAACAGGTGGATAAACACGCAAACGATTTATTTAACAGGCATTGCTGAGATATTCTGAAAGACCACTTTTAAATGAATAATTATGAAACCACAAGCCAGAATGTATTCATACAATAATGGTCAAACAATAATGTGATTAGTGTGTGCATGTGATACATTGGGATTAAGTCATATTGAGCTATGCAGTCCTTTTCAGCTGTTTGTTTTTATTAGAGCTGGTAAGTCTGGGGAGGCCATACAAATCCTCTTGCACCTAATCCAGTTAAGAATTTATTGGGTTTAAATGCAGTAATTGTGTAACAGCCCTGTTTTCTTCACCTTTGATTTTTGCTTATTTAAGAAAATAGAATTCTGGAATACACTATAATGTCTTCAACAAAATAATTAGCTGAATTTGATAGAATAATTACAATTAGATATACAACTTTCTGAAGTTACTTAATAGTTTGATGTGATTCTACCCACAACAATTTCCCTTTAAAGTAAAGCAAAAGCATTCTTAGACATATGTGGGAGGTTTATCCTTCTGGTATCTTTCCTTTATTTATAGTTCCTCCATGTGACAAAGAGTATCACAAATGGGATTCAGCAAAGGAGCCCAGGACTTCTGCCTCGTGGGCTCCCTGCGCCATTCTGGTGTGGCCGTAAGCCAAGATTATTCCACTGTTTGGTTCCACCAGATGCAGCAGCGCAACTGGGTGGGCACTGTCTGGCGCTGATGAGCAGATCTAAGAGGGATTAGTGAGCTGTTGAACACTCGGAGGCTGTCCACACACAGCTGTGTATTTTTGTGTTTCATAATGCTCTGGCCTCTGGTCTGTCTCTGGCTTTGGCTCCAACCCTGAACCACTTCTCCCTCCCACTGACCTCACAGTTCAGGGAACTCTCGGACTGCAGACAGCAGGAACTCCTAAATTTCTGGAACAGCATGAAAGCTTTTAGAGAAACAAGACTCTCTCTGAGGAATTGTGGGAGAGAAGTGCTCAGACAGACAACATCATCTAAATGTGTTGTCTTTTTTTTTTAATAGCCACAACTGTTTGAAATTTATACAGCTTTGTGTAAAAACATTTCATGCATTTGAAATGAAAAATATTCAGGATGTAATATCTTGGGGAGATATTGCAGTCTGCAACAGTGTTTGGGGTAATGCATGAATTACAAAGTAGCACATTGCTGTTTCTAAATTCAGTAGTGACATCAGTGAGGAATCAAACTATTAAGTAACTTGAGTTATGTAAGTTCTCCATTAGAACCCCCCACCCCCACCCCCCCATTATGTGCCCTATGGATGAATCAGGAAAAAAATCAACTGGGCCTTTTCATGCAGACTTCTCTTGTAGGTGCATGCATGCATACTTATTAATTGATTGATTATTGCATTTTTAGGATAGAGATTTATGATGATGATGTTATATTTTTAACCGATAAGTACCCAAAAGTAATGCAACACATAGCATTAAACTACTTTGAACAGTCTCATATACTGTAAGTGGTATGTAAGGCCTCAGTCAGACATAGAGGCCAGTCAGTGACTGCCTGGTAGACACCAGTCACTAGGGAAAAATAAATATTCCCTGCCTGGCAAGTGGTCCCTGACTGTTACTAGGTGAAATTGGTCACACAAAAAGCGCTGTACCAAAAAACCTCCTTGTGATTGCTTTGGTGTCTAGCACATTGTGGCAGTCATCCATTGCATGCATGAAAGATGCCAGCTTGTCAGCAAACACTTGTCAGCTAATTGCTGATGGAGACTGTTTACCTTCAAAGTTGGCTGCAGCAGTAAGGCACAACTTTTACTTTGAAGGCAAACAATTTCCTTTCTCACTTGTCACGGATTCACTACTGTCGGGGTCTTCCAAACTATGTGATTGATTTCACCTAAGGACTGCCAGAAACCTGCCAACCACAATACAAATTTGTCCACAGTGACTAGAGGTTGCCAGGGGAGTCACCAACTAGTCTCTGGGCCTGGATGTACTGCTGCCCTTGCTGGCAGACGAGTCTTTCAGTGCAGGGAAAGAAAGTAGAGTTTTTGTCTTTTGGGTGCTGTAGTCATATTTCACCTCCATATAGCAGCCCCTGTTAGCTGACAGCTTCTATTTACAGAAAACAATCCCTGTAGACAAAGAGTTTGGTTTTTTTTGTTTTTAAGACAGATGATGAATGTCTTAGGGAAAAAGGAAACACAGCTACCAAAAGGTGGTGCAGAAAAAAATTATAAATACAGTATTACATTATCATAGGCTTTGGAGGCCATCATATTCCAAATAAGTCATATCATGATGCAAAGAAAGAAACTCAGTTGGAGATAAAAAACTGTGTTCTCACATTTGTGGAATGTGAAATGGAAATATTATGGGGTTTTAAGAGTTTTTGGAAGACACAACCTGACTTTACCAGGACTAGTAAACTTTTAGACATGACCAAACAGAAACAGTATCCAGGAGAAACACCAGTTCAAAGGTGTCTGAACCAGAGTTGTCGTTTCTGACGTGGGCTGCGTTGCTGCATTCTTCCGTCAAAGACTTTCCCAATAAACTGGAAAGTGGAGCGGTCAGGAGAAATTGCTGTCCCTCTAAACTTTTTCTAGAAGGCTTTGGTCTGCACACAACATTGCTAAAAAATCTTTGGATTCAGTGTGTCTTTCCTCTCACTCACTGTGTGCGTCTGTGTGTTTGATGTCGTGGTTTGGCTGTCCTCTAAAGTGTTCATTTCAGAGCGGTTACTTTGGGCCTCATTTTGACTCACTGGCTGTCTGCCTACAACCTGTGGTCTACCATCCACTACAACAACTGCCTGCTATGTGTGTGTGTGTGCGTGTGTATACACAGTATTTCTTCATGTGCACCAGCATTGTAAATTTCACAATAAATGCAGGATGCACTATCTGCAAAATAGACTTGTTTAGGCTGCAAATGGAGGTGAACCATAAAGAGGAGCCCCTGGCTGTCAGCCAGTCAACCAACAACCAACCTCCTGTCAGCTGATGTTTTTCTAGCTCTGCTCATCATTCAGTTGCAGTGTGCTGCAGTCATCTCTTAAGCCTATTATTGGGCGGATAAGGAGTGTACATAGAACATGCTCATTACTTTTTAATGATATCCATCATGTTTAATCACGGTCAGACTTGGAGCAAACTGCTCGTTTAGGTCCAGAGCTTATTCTATCTTGTTAAGAGAGCTCTTCATTCAGTTTTTCAGGAAACACATTTTTACTGCACTTCCCCAGTGCTGTCAAGCTACAGATACACCACTATAAGCCCCCTTTTAAATTTGTTGCAGTTACACAGGAAGACTTTGAAGTATGAGAAATGATGACTTGTGCTCAGGACAGCCTGCTTATTCATTACTAAATCCAAACTTTGAAGCTGTAGAGGAAATGTTAATTATTATTATTAAGAGAATGGATGGATGGATATTATAATTTATGCTGCAAATCAATCATTCATTTTAAACGACTGCCAACTATTTCTTAATGAACCTTAATTCTAGGTTGAAAGAGGATTTATTTTAAGTCCTGTTTTCTGATCTTTTCTGTGATGTTTTAATAGGGCTGACAATATAAAAATTGGTGCAGTTCCCAGGTCTGAAAAGTGAAGCTAGTGCTGAAGTGGCTTAAACCTAAATTCTTTCTAAAGGCTTGCAGGGGGAAATTCTTCTAGTTGCAAAAAGCTTCCAGTTTTATGGAAGTCTATGGGGAAAACGGCCCTCAGCCCCCTTGCTTTGTGAAGTCAGGAAACACTTTTGTATGACCTCACGGCCTGAATAAATCATGAGAACTTTATGGTGAGTGTGTCCAAACTTTTGACTGGTGCCTTCTTATGTAAATTATAGCCACTGTTAGAATCAGAAAGAAGGATTTTCCAGGAAATGCTCATTGGCTAATGACTTGTCACTCACAAGTCATCAGCCAATGGGATGACACTGTCAGGAGCAGCTCTGCACGTCGAATTTCCCTTACACACTGAGCCACTTTTACACACAGTCTGTCTGAGGGGGAAGCTCCTGACTATGATCAGCCCAAACAGCTCTGCTTTCTCTGTCAGCGAGCATTCAGTTGCACTCTGCTGACAAATTGTGGTGCCACTTGAGAGGGCAACGCATAAATCAGCTGCTGGATTTATTTATATTTTACGTCATATCTCGGTATTCAACAGCCTTCCACTGGCTTCAACAACAGACTGACCTCATGCTGAATAGTGTGTTATATAAACATGCAACCAAGAATAAGCTAGAACACTTCTGATCACAAAGGAATTGATTTATGAAAATGCATACTTCTGCCTAGAATCCTCCCGACAGGGACATGCAGCATTTTAAAACAGTGGTGTCTTTTTATTGTGAATATGCTATGTTACCTTGAGGTGATTTTTTTGGCGGTGATTTGGCACTAAATAAATAAAACTGAATTGATTTAAAGTGATGCCTGAAGCCTTGCCCATGTGGGTTCCTCTGAAGCCATTTTTAGAACAACTGAAGCAGACACACAGGAACTGTGAAGGGACTGACTGGAAGAGAAACAAAAAGTGACCAGGATCTCTTCCAATCGAGAACAAAGAGCCTGCGGATCTAGCTTTATGACTCTTGATCAGCACATCTCTGCTGCATGGCTGTATAAGCGTTTGGCTGTGAATCAGCAGCCTCGCTGAGTCTGAAGTATTGAATTGGTGTGGATGTTTGTATAAGGGAACGGAATACAGCAGGGGAGGAAATGCTAATCTTTATGGGCAATAAACAGGACATATATCTTCAGGCTGATAGATGCACATGACCTTTGCTGTGATTTAGTTACACTGAGTGGGTGTCAGCGGAAGAATGACGTCAAAAAACTATTTTTGAGTTCCAGTGAAGGAGAAATGAGAAAACACAGAAGTTGAAAAGCCCTTTGTCAGGATTTACTGTTGAGTCTAGATCACTTCTTTTCAAGGACCATAAAGCTTCTGCAACACCTTCTGTTTAAAAAAAAAGTTTCCCAACTTCCACCTTCTTTCAAAGTATGAATGGCATACTAACACTGATGTGTCAACTTCAGAGTGCATCCAGGTGCATGTTTGTCATTTGCTGTAGCGTTATTGATTGTTCTGGTATCAGCCAGTCACTGACCTCTGGTTATCTGTGAACACTGAAACATTTTAAGCACTCGGTGTTACACTTTGTGATTAAAGATAAGAAGTTTTTAAAGTAAGGGAAGAGTAGGAAGGCCCTTCAAAGTGGACATGCATACCCCCTGCTGAAGACCTCCTTCAACCTTCATAAGGCCTCAGTGAAAGAGGCCTAGAGACTGGTTGGAGACTGCCAGGCAGCCACTCGCTGCTCTCAAGAAATGAGTATTCCCTAACCGAATGACAATTGGTTGCTGGAGGTTGCTGGCAGTTGCAAAATGAAACTGTTTGGTGAACGAGGTATACAGTGCTCCACTGAAAGCTTCCATCTGATTGCATTGATCCCTAGCAGATTAGCTGATACAGTGGCTTTTGGGCCCCTTCATAAGCTTTGGCAACTGTGCTGCAACTGCTGTATAGTATTGAAAAGTGTTTTTTTTTTTTTTAAATAAAGTTTTCATTTACAAACAGTATAAATAGGCCAAATGTGAAGAAAATATAAAGTTTAACTTGAGGAATACCTTTCAGAAATACCTGCCCTGAAGAAGAGTGATCTTGCTGAAGCCCGTTGCAACAATAATGCCTGAAGAAAAGAACTTTACTTCCTGGAGCCAGTTAGCTTAACACACAGACTATTGCAGTCACTTTCTAGAGCTCACATAGAGCACACTTCTAATTTTGTTATGTATTAAACAGGCAAGCAATGACATGTTTAACTTCTTTTCCCCTTGACTAGCTGTATTGTACCCTTTCAGTCTTTGTGATAACATAGCTACAAGGCTGTATAGCTATGTTAGGTTAGGCTAGTAAGCAATAAAATTAAGTGCACTTCACAAAATGTAAAACTTTAGTACACTTAACTCTAGAAAAAAATGTATTTTGCAAACTGCTAAGAGGGACTTCATCCATCTACTTGTTTCATCAATCTGGCTTTTAAACTACAGCAACAAAATGCTCACCAGCTGCAGGTTTCAAAAGAATATCAGTGACTTCTGAATCCAAATACATCTTGTATTGTTGCATCACACATGCCATCTATGTGTAATTTAATAATAAAAAGCAAAAAGCAAGAAACTTTATGACGTCTTCTTGTGGTTTTTGGCCCATGTTGTAGCTTTAACATGAGATCAGGTTAAAACCACAATTTCTAAGATGTTTCTCTTTTCACACCGTTGTGGTGTGCCAAACAGCCACCAGCGGGTGATCTTACATTAACCACGGATTTTGTCGGAAAGAATCCACAGAATAGGACCACATGTTTCATGCACGCTCACATACATGCGGGCTTGTAAGTGTTTGAATAGCAACAGCTCCAATAATGGGCAACATATACTGTGCAATGATGCACTCCAGGGAGAGCTTGACTGTGTTAGCAGATATATGCAGTCAAGCCTTAAATGACTTATTTATGTTGCCTCCTTCTTTTCGTCTATCTCAAATGACATTGTTAGACAAAGTTGTCTGGATGGAAACACTGTAGCATCACTTGCCTATACTTGTTTTCTGTCCGATGTATGTGATAGTCTATTTAGTGTATGGGGTGGGACTTCTCAAAATTCTGAATTCATTATCCTAAGCATCTTTTCAACTTGTTAAAATTTCCAAAACCACAAAACATACAGCTGCCATTTTTACATAACCAGCTTCAAACGCTGATAATCCATGCTCCTGCATTAAAGTTCAAAGGGTGCTTTTTCTCTTAGAGCTCAAATTACAGGAAACTACATGTGCATGAAGTCTATTGATCCTGCTCTGATGCTCATTATATGGATGACTGGCTGCATGAAATCTCTTCATGTAAAAAGCCAGTAACGCCCAAATTAAAACATCTGCTGTATGCACGATGTTTAAGTGGTTGTAGCACCTGTTCCAGCTTGATGAATAGTGCCGACACAGATCAGGTTACACTTGCATGCAGATTTTTTGAATGCCCAAAAGTTAATTTAGGATTATTTTTTGTGTATTTTTCTCAACTTCATCTTTTCCAAGCAGGGGAATACTTTAATTAAAGCAGAGGAAGGAAGACAAATGGATGTGAAAACAAGCTCAGTGTATTCATCAGAGACGAGGTGGGTTCATGCTGAAATAGTTCCAAAAGATTAATCATTAGCTTCTTTACAAAATACACAGTGCTGCTTTGTCTCACATGGGGATAAAAAAAAGAGGGAAAAACAGTGTCAGCCTTTCTGGCACAGTTAGTTGTACGATCAAAACATCATCTTGGCTGTAGGGCAATATTTTACCATGGCTCAAGCCACAGTGATGGAGGTCTGGACAAAGTTACCCAGCATAGTGTGGTTAGGAAAGGGCAATAAATCTCAGGGCTATTGCAATAATTCAAACCTGTCACATTTCTCCATTGTGTGGTATTAAGCACATTAATACTATGAGACAAAGCTGTCAAGATACAAACAGCAACAGCATGCATTGCAAATGGCTAAAACAGCTGTGTTTTCTGCATAATGCCAGAATCCCGTCTTAGTCTTACTGCAAACATAATACCAAGCTTGATGTGTTATATCTTCTTGTACTCTGACCATGATGATTATAGACTGTGTGGGATACGTTTTCCGTACTGTTTTTGCCTGTCGTTTTAAATTCTGCTGGCAAACGTGAAATAACTGGAAGTGGATTCCTGCACCTTATCACTTGTTGTTGCTTTACTAATATTACACAGATACCCCGAGGACACACTGTAATTTTTGTTATCTAATAAAAAAAGTCAAGCGAATAAGCTGTGTCATAATAAGTAAAGTTGGGGCTGTAAAGGCTGGACTGAGGCTGCTAAGACGCACTCACTTTATTAGTGAGTGTGTGCCAACTAATTGTTCATTAAGGTCATTCACCTTGCTAGTACCAGCTTGGACCTCCTTTTGCCTTTAGACTTGCCTTAATTCTTTGTGGCATAGATTCAACAAGGCGCTGGATAAATTCCTCGGAGATTTCTTTCCATATTGACAAGATAACATGAGTGGAGGGGCCCCAAGTGTACCAAGAAAATGTTCCCCACACCTTTACACCACAATTACTAACCTGAACCATTGATATACGGCTGGATGGATCCATGCCTTCATGTTGTTTTACACCAAGTTCTGACCATACCATCTAAATGTTGCAGCAGAATCTGGGACTCGTGAAACCAAGCAATGTTTTTCATGTCTTCTACTGTCAAATTTTGGTGAGTTGTGTGGATTCCTGTTCTTAGCTGCCAGGATTGACACCTGGTGTGGTCTTCTGCTGCTGTAGTCCATCTGCTTCAAGGTTTGATGTGTTCAGAGAGACTCTTCTGCATACCTTGGCTGTAAACAGTGGTTGTTTGAGTTACTGTTACCTCCCTATCTCCCTATCAAAGCAGTTTGGCCATTCTCTTCTGAACTTTGGTCTAAACAAGGCATTTTTGCCCAGAGAACCTTTGCTCACTGGATACTTCAGCAGAATCGGCAGATTCCCCAACAACCATACCATATTTTTGAAAATAAATATAGTATTTGCTTTCTTGCTCATGCTTAGATGAGCACATTATTTTTGGTGATGTTAGCTTCAGCTGTGCAGTGAAATGCATAAATTGTACACCTGAGTCAGCTACATTGACCTTAGTTGTGGCTGTTGTGAGAAGCTTCCAATAAAGCTAATTGTTAATTAATTAATTAATCAATGTGCTTACTGTTGAGCTTCAGATGTGCTGGTGGGCAGGCATTGTTTTCTTGGGATGGAGTTAAATCAGAATGCTTCTCAGTATCTAGAAGAGAGGCATCAATTTCATCCACCTTTTTTTTAATTTTGACTTTATTTTGACTTTGCACATGCAATGCATTATAAGTCTGTGTATATCTTTTGGGAAAAGGAAAACTGTACTCCTGAATTTAAGATTATTTGAAATGGAATAACAAAGTGGACACTGTTCACCCTGTCTCCTAGAAAAAAACAACACAGTTTTCTAATCTAACCTTGGTTAATATTGAGAAAAGCCACATTGTGGGTCAGTGTAAACTTTATTTGCACAGACTCAGATATTTTCTGAGCTCAGGGGTGTGAGGATTGCAGTCACTACAAAAGGATATTGTATTGCAAGTTGCAATAACTTTGTTTTTTCCAAAACACGTTGCTGTTATAGTTTAGCTGTTAATGTTTTTCGTACAAGACCTGCGTTCTGCACAACCCCCTTCCAAATGCTTGACACGCACACACGCGTCATAAATCATTGACTGTAACCTTCATGTAGGTGACATAAGCACCTCAAATGCAGACTTACAGTAAAAGAACAAAAAGCATGGAAATACATCACACTTCAAATCTTAATTTATTCCAGGTTCCAGAGCCATTCCCTAAAATTCGTTCCTTTCAGCTGTTTCTCCCACAGCGGAAAGATAGGTAACTTTTGGTGTCTGAGTAATGAAATGTAGTTGCTGATCTGTGAAATAGTGCACGCAAAACACATTAGCTATGCTGTTTTCAGTGTGGTGCTGTCGGCATGGTGCTGTGTGTGTGCGTCTCTCTCGCTCTGTCTGGCTACACTGTGGGCCTTTTCAGTCGCCCCTCTCTGGGCCTCCTTCCCCTCCAAAACCCTCCTACGCTCTATTGTTCATCTGTTTGGTTCTTTGTTTGAGGCTTGCTCTTATCATCTGTACAGGCTCCACTGGCCTATTTATAAACATCTCAAATCACCCCCCCACCCCCATTGTAAGCTAACGCCTGGCTCCCGAAAACTGCAATAACAAATATAACATTAAACACAGCTAATTAGTTGACAAATCTACAGGACGTATCTGTCTGCTTCCATCACACATCACCGTTTCTTCACTCTCAGGACATTCCCCACCCTTTGCCTGCCAGCAGCCGTATTTATTGGCCCTTTTAGTGCATTGTGGGTTGCTTGTGTGGAGGTAGAGCTGAGGCTCGCCGCCCTTGTCTGGAAGGTTTGTTTTATGGGAGGTCTGCAGTCACCGCACAGGATTTTCGAGAGACATGCAGAGTTTAGCAGATGACAGACATATAACTCTGCACATAGAGTTGGAATTTACACATTGTATGTGCATGGGGTACTGTTCATATGGTTAAACATTCATATTACTTATACGTTTGAGTTGGTAGGCTGGAAATTGTATCAGGATAGTGAGGTTGTATAGGTGCGAAATCTGTGTTTATAGTCATCACATGCAGGACCTCTGGGAGGACTACTGAACCACAAGGGTGTCATTACACAGTTTTGCTTACATCAGGCACATATCCTTCACACCCAGAAACACATGACTGTAGTGCAAACAAAGAGCATGCCCCTGCTCAGCCCGGAAACTCAAAGGCAGACTGACTGTCTTTAACACAAAATTTGACTGCTCCAAACTCCTTGGTTTGCCAGGGTGACTTCTTGAACTTGAGTCACTCTAGAGCAGCTGTGCAGGAGAGCCAGACTTCAAGCTTAACAGGCTCGTACAAGAAAGACCAAATAAATGCATGGGCCTCCGTGTGCTTTCAATCAGATAAGAGTAAGTCCAAGGAGCAGGCATGTACTTCTCTGAGCGGCTACACAAGACGGCTTTTGTCTTCCCTGCATATCTGTGGCCCCTATATCCCTGGCAGTCTTAGATGCATGCTGCTTATGAACGCAGAAGCCTTTATCTGCTGGCACCTAACTGGATCACACAGAAAGATGTGATTAGAGCTTACATCTACTGTACATAATGGGCCACCCCAGTGCCACATTCAGCATAAAAATGCCATAGAGATTTCAGAGAGTCAGTACTGCATCTACATATTAAATAACCAACTTACAGTTTCATTATGCCTTTTGTATTTAACAGCCTTTTACGTTTCGTTTACCTTTCCATAACTGTTCCCTTACATGCATCTAGGAAACTGCATCAGTTTGTTTGAAGCACATAATACAGCATGTGTAAGAAAGAATCAATTTTGAAATTTGAAATATAGCCTTCAGTTGGAGCTACAAGGGGTTAATACTCTTTGCTGGGACACAGGGAGTAATGCTATCATTATATTCAAAGCCCTCTGGGGCATTTCTGAATTTCCAACACCTGGCTACATTAAATTCAAAGAAAATATGCTGCACAAGGAAAAACTCTTACTGAGAAAAAGATGATTTACATTATATGTAAAGCCACTCTTACCTGCCAAAACTTTTAGCATCTCTTAATCACAAACAAAAAGATGAAATACAATAACTGGCAACTTCATTAGGAACATCTTACTAGTATCAGGCTGGACCCCCTTTTGCCTTCAGAACTGCCTTACTTTTTAATGCTATAGCCACAAATCTGTTCCACCACATCCCAAAGGTGCTCTATTGGATTCAGATCTGGTGACTATGGAGGCCCACTGAGTACAGTGAACTCACTGCATGCTCAAGAAACCAGTTTGAGATGATATAACTTTGTGACAATGTGTGTCATCCTTCGGGGAAGCAGCCATCAAAAGACGCTGTGCTCATAAAGGGATGGTTATGGTCAGCCATAATATTCATTTAAAAAATGCTCAATTGGTACTAAGGGGCCAAAAGTGTGCTGCAAAAATATCCCCTAAACCATTTCACCCCAAATATTGCATGCGTGTCTTGGGTCTACTACAGGGCCCCCGCCCAGAACGACATACCCAGAACACCTTACCCAGGACACCTTACCCAGCACACCTTACCCAGGAAGCAGCCTATTCAGATGCCAAAACATATTTCGATGTGGAGGAGTAGTGGCTCCACTCTGAGTCCCTCAATGACAATTACTGAACTCCTCACCCAAGCTTATTTTTATAGCTTGTATTTGCAAACTCATTCTTTCAGTCACTAACCAAAACTCGTGACCATAGATGAGGGTAGGGATGTAGATTGACCAGTAAATCGACAGCTTCACTTTTACGCTCAGCTCTCTCTTTGTCAGAATGGAGTGGCGCAGCATCTGCATCACTGCAGCCGTGGCCCTGATCCGTCTTTCAATCTCCCACTCCCCTCTTTCCTCACTCGTAAACAAGACTCTGAGATACTTAAACTCCTCGAAAATCAGTTCAGATGTGTTACCAATCTTCTGTAGTTCAGTTTTGTAGCTTCATTTCCCTGTTCTTAGCTGACGGGAGTGACACTTGGTGTGGTCTTCTGCTGCTGTAGCAAATCTGCTTCTAAATTTGACATACTTTGGTTGTAACGTGTGGTTATATGAGTTACTGTTGCCTTCCTATCAGCTGGAAACAGTCTGGCCATTCTCCTCTGACCCCTGGCATCAACAAGGCATTTTTGCCCAATTATGCAGGAAAATTCCAGCAGATCAGCAGTTTCTGAAATACTCAGAGCGACCCATCTGGCACCAACAACCACATTCAAAGTCACGTGTGTTTTAAAGTATATGAAACCATATAACAGATAATAGTGGAAAAACAACAAAACTTTGTTTTACCTTCAAATACATGCACAAGTGGACCGTACAAAAGTACAGTGGTCACAGCACATTTGATTATATTATTTTTATTATATCTTTACTATTTTATAGTATCCCAGATATGTGAGTACAAAACTAGCATTAAGTTTTAAAAGCTTTCATCTCTTTCTGTGTATAAAATTCTGAAAGTACATCTTCCTTCTTTCCAGTCAGAATTTATAATTAACCAACCTTTTTACAGTTATTTTATTCTCAAGTAATGCCTGTATATAACTACAAGTCCTAACTTTTTCATTTGACTCCAGCATCCTGATTTCCAAATGCTGGCTCTAAAGCTTTGGTTCCTCCAGTCACTAGTCGCACTTGTGTTGTCAACCAGCTTTCACCACAAATTACTCTTGAAACTGTGAATATTTTTCTGTTTACGTTAACACACCTCTGCAGTTTTGTTGATGGATGAAACCGTCATGCAAGCCATTAATATCTGATGTCGTTATGTTGGCATTTCTTCCTCTCGCATTAGATTTTCCACTACTAATATTTCATTAAGTCTAATGGGTTGTTTACTGGTTTTGGCTCGGCGAAGAGCGTGATGCATTGCTCTTTAAATGTTGTATACTACACTGCAGTTCAGCCACTGCAGAGATTTATGACACCTATTATTGTCTAAGTGTA
>VUQK01001785.1:52368-74765 GCA_015106715.1 Bujurquina vittata
TTTTTCACCTTTACTAATAAACACCTTCATTTACAACTTGCATTTTGTGTTTACTTGTGTTGTCCTTGACTATTGTTTAAATTGGTTTGATGTTCCGAAACACTTAAGTGTGACAAACATGCAAAAAAACAGGAACTGAGGAAGGGGGCAAACACTTTTTCACACCACTGTACAAGGATGCCCAGTGGATTGAGCTGCAACACGGCTAAAACATTAAACACGTGTGTGAAGGGGTATTGTGTAGGTTTTTGATATTCTAACTTCTCTTTGTGTCTAAATGAAGGAAAGAATGTTCTCGACTCTTGGGAGCAGCCAAAACAAACTATTGAACACATCAGAGGCATTCTATCATCTTTTAAATTTATGCTTAACTTTCTGAAAATGCCTTCTTGCTCCCTCACGAATGTCTCAGAGATATCTAATTTATATTCATTGCCAGGGCTGTCTACAGAAGTTAGTTTTGAGGTTGTGACCAGCAAAAACAAACCAGTGACCTGGTTTAAAGGTGGGTGCTGGATCCTTTCCCAGCTGTCATAGGGGCAGAGGCACGGACAGGTCGCCAGTCTGTCACAGGGCCAACGCAGAGACACAAACAAGCATTCACACTCACATTAGATTCACCAATTAACCTAATCCCACTAACTGCAGACACGGGGAGAGTATGCAAACTCCTGGACAGATGGTGGATTCAAACCCAGGACCTTCTTGCTGTATAATATAAAAGAACTTTAGTATTTAAAAGAACTGCATATAAAAGCTTGGTATAGACTTTACTGGCTTTACTGGTATAGAGCGGCTGCCACTTGTCACCCTTTGCCCCAAGTGGTGGCCTACAAGCTTGTGCTGACGTCACCCACGAGCACAAGATGAATGCATGAGCACAATGGCTCAAAATAGCACATTGCACTTCATAGGGACCGGAGCACAGGCATTCCTGTGGTGAGTGAAGCATCTTGTTAAATGAGTGGTCAAAAAAGAAAAAAAAGAAAACAAAAAGAGGATAACAATAATGAAGTCATATTGTTGCTGGCTCAGATCATTTATAAGCATTAGAAATTTGTTATTATTGGCTGACCCCACCGAGATTGCTGCCTGGCTATACTCTTGTAAGCCTAAACCTGCTCTTTCCAAATCTGGGGTCACATCTCCGCTTTGGGTTTCCTTTGTCATTCATTTTAATAATGTAACCATGCTATGAATTATGAGTAATACTGTTGCACAGTGACTGCTGGACTATACACATAATGGAGGTCTCAATCCCTTATTGCTGCCACAGTGGGGTAAAGGTAATGAGAATATGTCAAAGTCTGTGCGTCTATATTGATGGACCAGGAATAGGCTACTCGCTCCCTTGCTGTACAGAGATCAGTCGATGCAACTTTGTGTGAAGATGATTCTGGGATGGGTCTGGTTAAAAGGCTCAGCAAGTCACTGGCTTTGGCCCAAAAACCATCCTATTTGCATTCCTCAAGGGCAAGCTGTCCAATATTATCTCTACTCACTCCATCAGAGGCCCCTGAAGCCACAAAGGACTTGCTGTGTCGGCTTCTACCGACATCATATTTACAGGAGAGGAGAGGCCAGACAGAGATGCCTAATAACTCTGACACCACACCAAAGGATGCACCTGCAGTCAACAGGTGTTTTTGTCCTTATAGTCTGTGAGGAACCTTCCTTTATTCTGAAGAAAGCTTCTGAGGTCCAGCCAGTGTGCTGATATAATCACATTTTCCATGAAGCCTTAAAGATGGATCTTTCTGTGGAAGGGATTCAGATGTGAATTCCTTTCATTTTTTTTTTAAAGTTGAACTTTAAAGAGCTTTAAATAACTCATACAAGCAAGCACATGCAGGTATACAGGCACACACATGACAACCTGGTTAGGCTAAATTAACAATCTCTCCCCCCTCCTCCTTCAGCAGATGTATCAAAAGTATAACTAAACCTATGGTGTCAGTCTTTGTAAGAAAGCCACGAGGTGCCACGTCTGGAAATCTTACATTTCAGAAGAAAACACAAAACAAAACTAGAAGTGCGTGCGGGGGATTCAGGCTGACCTGCTGCAGTGGGAGGAGATGGGCTCTGTAGTGTAACATTGCTGTGTGCAGGATTAGGGTTGTTTGAGGGAAGATAAGACACTGTGGGATCAGTGCGCTGTTAAATGTATCTGCCAGAGCCGGCAGAGGAGCTACAGCAATGCAGAGACTCTGCCAACATTCCTGGGGATCAACACGAGCTAAATGCTCCCACCTCTCTGCTCCACTGCCAAAAGTTAAAGAAACGCTGATAGAGGGAGCTCACTGCAGCTTCCACCCCACTAAACTAACTTCTCATGTCTCTATTGCTTTGGTTTAAATTAGGGTATTGATTGGAATATCAACTAATTTTGTTGCAGTTTAAAAAAAATAAATGAAACTATGGTGTTGGAATATAGTTACAGTGTAAGAAATGTCCCTGATAAAATGCAATAATGGCAGAGCTGTGACCCTGAAAAGGATAAGTGGAAGAAAATGGATATTACGGTACTATATGCCTACTATATTGCCATTAAGTGTTCCTAATGTAATCTCCACAAATTTTACTACTGTAAAATATAATCGCACATCCTCACCCTGTGCTCTGAATTCAGCAGTAGTTGCCGATACCTCGCAATCGCAAGGTGACAGAAGTCTGACTGTATTTCTTCTCAGTCACAGTGGCCCATTGGTAGCTATGCCGTAATACTGTTCTTGGTAACACAAACAGTGGAAACCGCATCAGAGTTCTACAGCAAAGTCTTCATATATACAGTAGCTTACTCTTATCTTTTTAACCTCAAAGGTCACCGGTTTTACAGCATTCAACAATATTTACGAAGAAAAGTTGATTACTTAAAAAAAAGGTCCTGTATTTTTGCAGCAGTTTGTTACAGTGTGAGTACTTTACTCATTCACTGCTGCACACTTAAGTACAGGCATTTTATGCAAAAATCTACTTCTACAAAATTACAACTCGGAGAGCAACATCGTCTCTCCCAACTCTTTGGGCCATTATATTTAACCGACAGCTATGTTACTGCCTACTTTCAGATTAAGATTTTTTCACACAAACATGATATCGTGTGTTTTTCTACAATTAGGCACATTTAGTTTTTATACAGCCTAATCAAACTACTAGTCACTGCAGCCTCCAGTACCTGATATGTCTATATGTCTGAAAACACCACTGATAGAGGAAGATGGCCATGAACCTTTATTGTGGGTTAAAGTCTTAATTTCTTATTCTGTGCTCTCAAGTTATGCAAATAATAAAGAAACCTCAGGCCTAGGGCTACTCCTTTAAGGCTAAGTAAGGATTTGTAAAGTTACGACTACATCTAGTGGTTAGAATTGGAAATCATTGGGAACCTTTCTCTCTCTCTTGCACAGTTGCATGTTATCACACAAACACTGACTATAGCTTATATTTTAGAATCCAGAATTGATGACAGTCAACCAGTGAGCGTATTAATAATCTGTAAGTCAGCTCACAGGTGCACAGAGATATTAAAGCACCAGTGAGTTGTCATATGCACCAACAGATGCCTTGAGAACCGGCACTGACTAGAGGGCATGATGTCTGCATTAGATGACAAGTTCCTCTCCACACCTGAGCCAGCATGCAATTCAATACCCCTCAGTCATCACCAGGCTTCTAATTTAGAAGGTATCGACTAGCGTTCAGTCGAGCACAAACACTCACAGACACTCGTGTCCTCCAGCTGTGAGAAATTCCTGTCTAATCTACTATCACAGCAGCTCCTTGAGAAATGTGAACAGTAAGGCGATTGTGTCGAGTGATGTTTCTCTGGCCGTGGAATATCATTTCTGTGGTTGCATGTGATTTTTCTGCAGGGCTGCTGCTGTGTTACAAGGTGTGTTTGATCTCCAGCGAGCCGCTGCCAGGGGGATGTAAAATATTAAAGGTCAATGAAAGCCACGGACACAATACTGGTAGTGGGGGTGGGGAAGGAGGCCGATGAAGCGGACAAGCAAGTCGGCGTCAGCCTGCAGCATTTCTTCACACTGACACAGACACCGCAAACGCCTCATCTAAGTGACGGCACAGAGATTTCAAAGTTAAATGCAGTCTTTATTGGGTTTATAGACATTTCCCAAAGGTATGATCCAATAAACAGCAACACAGGCATTTACAATTCAAGGACAAATAATTCACTTTTACAATAACAAATTGAAAGAGTTTTGCCTCTCGGAGATCCTTTTCACCAGCAGTGCTTTTGAATCCTTTGGCAGATCTCAAAGAAAGTATTCAATTCAATAACATGTCTGTATCACATACAGGTAATAGTTTAAATAAATGAGTCAGCACTGGCAGCCATGACACCAGGTCATAATGACATTGTGTTGATTCACAGTCTGATGCGCTTTGCCATACTTCCTGGCTATTCAGGCCTCGGAATTTTGCCTAAATATTAAACATCTTTTGCAATGCACTCTGTAGGAACCAAACACTATATTGATACATCGATTTAACTGAACATTTGAAGACCAAAAAACTTCCTCGGAATTTGAATAATCAGCAGAATAAATCCATAATAATAATGACCAGATTTGCCTGCCTAGGAGCAACATTAGGACATTTACAAAACTGTGTCTGAGTATAGACACATCTTTAATAAATGGAAAATACACTTTGCTGTCTTCAACTGCAGTCTGGAAAAAAAGGTTTTTTGCTTTTCGTTTCTTTTTTACTTTAAAATGGAGCCTGTTGGATTTAATTTGGCTAGAAATTTGTAAATTCCTTCTGCATTTTGATCCTACAATATAATATTTATGTGATACATTTATTTTTCTTTAAAATAGCTGCTTACACTCAAAGTGAGGTTGCATTTTCTTTTTCTTTTTGTAAACATCTGGCCAGAACGCCTGGTTTGAAAGTAATACGGAGAAAATATAATCCCAACACTGTTACTCACTCCAATATCACACTTAAATCCTTTTATCACGCTTATGAAAACCTTTAGACTCGACAGTGGAGATGTTGGGTGATCTTTTTTTTAATTTTTTTTTAAACAGAGTTCTGCAACAACGCCAACACGATTCTACCCTGAAATATCCTAAAAACTAAATGTGAAGGCAAGTGCTATTCAGATGGACTGAAAGCATTCCCAGGTCAAGTGTGTAAGGCAGACATAGCGAACACTGCCTGTAAATGCAGCACACTCTCCAGGCATAGATATGGTTTTTGGGTGCTTCATCCTCACAACTCCACAGGGTAACGACAAAGCACTACACAAGCAGCTACTGTAAAATTACGTCACTATCAAAATGCTGTCGGTGTGAAGATTTTGGTGCTAAGTACTCGCTACGTGCTACAGTGTTTTTCAGTGTTTCTTCACTACACCTCCGTTACTACTTTGCGATCGCGCCTGTTCAAAATAAATACAATTTTAATACTCCCAATAGCCTGCCTGTATTCCTTTTTTGGTAAATGCTTTTAACACAAGACACAGATCCCCTTAGGGGTTGCAGCCGGTGTAAAACTCTGCCGAATCATGCATGTGGAGCTACCTGCTGTGGCGACCCCGTGTGAGCAGCCGAAAGTAGCTTTTACAACAGCAGATGACTGTTGAGTGCTCTTACTTAGAATGGTGAGCCTAGTGCATTACAACTGTGAACTTTAAGCTACATTTTTGACTGTAAGGGCCAGTTTCCTAGACAATAATATAATTAAACATCCAGAAGGTCAGGTTGGCAGTAAGAAGGTACAGTACTGTGGAAAAGTCTTGAGCCACCCCTCATTCCTTTTTGTTTTGCTTCCAAGGCACCCGACCTGGTTTCTGTTCTTTTAAAGTGCTCTTAAAGAATAGTTCTTCAGGCCTTCTGAAGGTCTTTCAAAGGTTTTCTTTGGACACTGGCTGTTTTCTCCTTCATTTTCAGTCGAGTCATTCTATCCGACCATTTTCAGAGGGTTTCTTTTCGTGTGCATTAAGCCAATTAACACTGACCTATGAATTATTCAAGCATTAAAAGGCACCTAACTCAAGGGATTAACCAGTGTTGTGTCTACACATTAGAGAAAACTTTGCAAAGAACCAGTTTTAAATTGTATCTTTAGGCACTCTGTTATTAACAGCCTGTCGTTGAAACACATAATTTGCTCCCATTTCTTTAGCTGAGTCTACAAAAAATGCAAAAAACCCCCAAAAAACAGTATTTTTGCACCAACAAGGTGATCCCAAAGAGCTGTTACTTGAAAACTTGTACTATCTTGTCTATATGAAGAAAGTGGGCATGTAGAGAACAAAAGAAGTGATGGGGCTAAACAGAAGATGAACAGTATATTAAAATCATGTCCTTATGAAATAGGGGAAAAGAATCCAGCAAAGACCTGACACAGGACCAGAGAAGATGTACTGTATTTGGCCCTTCTGCTGTGCACTGAAGCCTCATCAGAAATGATCTCAGCAGAAGGGTGGCTGACAAGAAGCCATTCTTAAGGAGGGGAAACAGGGAGAAAAGGCTGAAGTACGCCAAATTCTCGGTCATGGTCATGGCAGCCAAGATCCAAAGAAGAGCTTTGGCTGTCCTTGAAGATGCCTGAAGAACTGTTTTTGAAGGCTACTTAAAGAAATTACAAAAAGCTTAGCTAAAAGAGATCAGGCTGCAATGAAGAATAGAGGCGATCATACCAAATATCAACTTTCAAACTCATTAAAATTGTACAAACTATGTTTTATAAACTGTTTTTCCAGGTATTTTTTGCACATTTCAATAAATCTGCAGCCATGTCTCCTTTTCCTAACAAAATAAGGAAATTATGACTTACATTTAGCTCATTAGTCCACAAACTCATATTTAAAAGTTATTATGTGTGGGTTTTTTTTTCAGAAAGCCTCTTTTAAAATCATAATGAACTCATTTTAATTCAAATCTCTCCAGGAAACAGGCCCTTGCTTTGAGTGTGAAATCGAGAATATTCCATGATTATACATAATATTTTTTAAATACGTTTGATAATCTTTAAGTTGCATAACAATATAACATCACGTTCTTAAGAAGATAAATAGTGGCTGGATTTCAGGATGTAGTTTAACCCTCATCTTAAGATCCTCTTAGTCACTGACACAGCTTTGAGAGACTGGTGAGACACGGCGTTATGCCTGTCAGGCCTACGAGAGCAGCAGATGGTGAGGAGGGCTTGCTTTACCCCTTAAGTATAATTAGGCCGCGGCACAGGTTCATTAACCTTTTTTCCGTTTTACCTCAAGAGATTAAGCTTCAGAGCATGGCATAATGTTATATATTTTTTCTGTCCCTGCAGAGGGACTGCAATGAGTATGATTTCAAATTTGGATAAGTGAGGTGATATTTGATGGTTTTCTGAACACTACTGTTTTTCCTAATCAGTGTTTTTGAACCTCTTCCATCTGGACATAAGGCCACCGACTGTACCACAGAGTGCATTATCTCTGGAGATATCAGGGGGTGTAGTTTCTTCCTTTCAATTATCAGTCATCATCAGCATGTCCTAGATAACCATGAAAGCCTGGTTACTAGCAGAGTATTACAAAGCTACAGTTATTGGTAACTTCACAAGTATTCAGCTAAAAAAAAAAAAATCTAATTTATCAATTTAATATAGCAAACTTTGCGATTGGTTCTGCTTATGTCAGACTTTTCTCTGCATCAGTGTGATGCCCCTTTGCGATACCTACTGGCCTTGCATATGGTGTGAAAGTCTTTTGGTGGTGAGTGGGCTCAATTGCATGATTTTCCACGCTTGAAAAGACGTGGATGAAAGCATTACTAAGACAGCCATCACTGCTCTCCTGACTGTGCGTTTTAACACATGACTCCAAGATTTGAATTTTGAATGTGCAGGGATTTTAATAAAACACGTTTTTGTAAACTTTACTCTCCGTCTTCCCAACACTGGCTCAGAAATCAGGTCAAAAAGAGAAGTCGAAATAGGTCAACATGCATGTGATTCAAAGAAGTGCGTGTTAATATGACAACAGTCCCTACCATAAATCTGATTAGTTAGCGAGTACAAATGTGACATATTTCCTCCTTGGAATATCTCCTCTCTAAACCAACTGATTGTTTAATAGGGACCTCTCATATCTTATACTCTATTTTCAACTGCATCTTCATTCTTGGACTATAGTAGAGCAGCTCTGGATTAAAAAATAATCTTTATTTATCATATACTAGGTCTTTCTGCAGTCCCTCAGCTCATCAGTTGTACAAAAAAGCCTGTTTTAGCGCCTCTCCCTTTGCCAGCTTTTTTCTGATTGGTTGCCTCTTGCAAACTTAAGTTTTGTGCAACAGGTGGGTGCCTGAGTTTTGTTAAACTATCACTCTCACTTTCATGTGGGTGAAAATCACCTGATGTTAATGTTAAGGGACTAAATGCATCCCTCTCAGTGACATCATATCAGATCCAAGAGTAAAAGAAAACTGTCTGATTATGGATTCTGATATGGATTAGCCTTCATTATCTGAAGATTTGGTCATGTTTAATATGAGCGTCCACTAAAGAAATGCACAATAGGTTCAGTTTTTTAACATAACATTTCAACCTTTTGTACATGGAGGATACAGTTGTTTCTGGCATGGATTGTATAATCTGTCAGTTGAGCAAGGCATGTCACACAAAAGAAGGGAATGAGTTCAAAGAATTTGTCTTTCCAGGACTAAGGTAGCACTGTGTGTGGTCTCTTCACTGACCCATCACAATCTGAAAAGTTGAATGAACCCGAGCAGTGGCGTGTGCCTCGGGGGAATGTTAAGGCGCCCTGCTGCTGCTGAGCAGAATGACAGGCCTTAAAGCACAGAGCGCCTGCAAGTGCAGTTCCCCAAAGCTGTGCACTATGTTTTCATGATTTCTTCCACAGTTTTTTTATTTAAAACTTGATCCATGAAATGGAAACTAAATACGGGTTCAGGCTTTTACATTCTTAATAATCCTTCCCACAATTTATCGCCACAAAGCCCGTAAAGGATGTGGAACTCCCCGGCAACTAATGAGCATATCTGAGGTATAGACTTTGACTGATTACTATTGGACGTGTAAGCTACTTCCACAAAATAGTTCTAAAATGTTAAATCTATCATATCAAAGATTATACAACAAAGATAACAATTACTTCATTACAAAAAATATAGACTAGTAACATTTAGGATCAGCTATCCATTAAATTCTAAAATATAGTTTAACTGAGACGGCATAGGGTTGCACAGTGACAGGATGTTCATTCAGTAAGAAAACAGAAATAAGCTTCACTGTCTTCCTTTTTTTCCCCATTTTGGTATAATTACTGAACAAACGATACATTGGAAAAAAGAATTTAAATATTGTAAACATTGTACCGGTACAAAAGCACATGTTGCAAGACGTGGTCAGAAAACACCAACACGGGCAGCACTGTCACTCTTTACTCCTCCTCCATTGACTTCTCAATCTCCTTCAGCCTGCGGACGAACTCCTGAGCCTCCCGGTCCCCAACACGAGCGTCCAGCATCCTCATGATCGGCTTCTCTGGAGAGGAGAGAAAACAGATGAGCACAGACTCTACACCTGACAGAAATATCTCTTGATTGAATGGCTTTTCATGCTGCACTGAAAAAGTAATTGGAAACCCAGACCTACAGCCCCTGTCTTCTAGGAAGCTAATATTATATTCGAGTAAAGGAAAAAAAAAATGATACAGCCTGGAGCTGTAAGTACCACTGGGTTTACTGCGAGACAAATGCAGAATGACAGGCTGGACGCTCTTTCCAGCCGCTGAGGCGTTTGGTCTCCCGGGCCAGCAGAAGTCGCTGAGAGGAGCGACGGCTTCTCCAGCGAAGTCGTTGGTGGACAGCCAATCGTAGTCCATAACAGTAAAGGTCAAACAGGCAAACCTGTGTCTGTACTGTTCAGGACTGACATGGCTGGAAGACAATGGAATCAAAGGAGTCAGGCACTGGGTATGTAGATATAAACAGGGAGACTAAAAAAAAGGGGGGGGGTACTCACAAGTAAAAGAGCTCATCAAACACCGGGTGAAGCGTCTTAAGCTTCACTTGCGTGCGTTGACTCTTGGCCATAGGAAAGAGGTGGTGAGGACATAGCTCCACTATGATGAAGGGATCGCTCAGACCTGAGGAGGTTGTGGATTCAACTTTAATAGTTAACTTTAAAAAAATTGCATTTAATTCAGGCATTCACATTTTCTACCATTGGCATCCAGTGCAATGATATCAGCAGCATGCAGAATCTCCACTGTGAGTCGTTGCTCCGGAGCGTCATAGTAGCACTTCACACTGATCCGACCATAGCGTGTATGTTTGAGAGTTTTCTGCAGGCAGATTTTTAATCAGAGGTATAACAACAGAAGAAAGGCTGCTCTCTGTCCAATCAATACTTCTCTCCTCACTTCAAAGGGGAACAAAATGAGACTGTCAGTCTTCTAGGTTGAAACACACCTGGTGGGAAATCTTCTCCAGATAGTACTGTTCAATCAGCTCAAAGGATGAACATTTATTCAGCCTGAGCTCCTCATCCAAGACCTAAAACAGCATCAAGATTGTCACAGAGAAATCACCGGCATGAGGAATAAGGCCTTATATGCACTCATCAAGATACCAGGAGCCAGATACATGTACTAGTAGATGTTCAGCTTAACACACAAAAGCAGAAATATGCTTTATTTGTATATCTGGAAAACTGAGATTTTTTTATGCACATGCAAGAGCCTGATTACAGCTTCGATATTTAGCAATGAATGCAGTTTTTAATTTATTTGCATATAAAAAAAACCCACAACAGCTTGTTTTTCCATTATGGAATCATGAACAGAAGAAAAACTACAGCACTACAGGGAAAGGATTTACATTATTTATACACATGGCCCCTGGTTGACAGATTGCACGAATTCCTACCTTATAGTCTCCACTCTTCATGTCTTCCAGGAAAAGACCCTCCCCCTTGGCATGAAAGAACTGCAACAGGGTCTGAAGCAGTTGAATAAAAATATCAAACTCAGGAGCTGGGAGTCATAACATTCATCCCTCTATTTTTGATCGACTTGTTGTCCACACAAACAGCATGAAACCTCAGGCAAACATTGTATCTGTCTGCCAGCCTCCAGAGTCAGCCCACTCGCGTGACATGCCATGACTTTTCATGCAAATATGTCACGTCCTCTGCCAGCTGGTTAAATTGGAATAAGAATATACAGCAGTTCCCACATTGCCATTCATAAGGGAGCTCACTTTGGCACTGAACTATTACCGAGTGTCTTCATGAATATCTGATATATGCTAATGATTGCACGCCAAAGAGCATACCGAGATAATTAAAGAATGCAAGCAGCAATGATAATCTTAACATATTAGACACATGTCTTTTTAAACAGTGTATTCGTTTACGGGGCACACAGACTAATATGACTATTGTGCGATGCAGAAATCACTGACCTCTACTGTGTACTGGAAGCGGTTGTAAAACTCCACCTGAACACCTCTGTTCTCAGTGACCGTGTCCAGGATCATCCGCAGGAGAAGCTCCCACATGCTTTGGAGAACTCTACCAGGCAGCAGACAATGAGACACCCACACGTGTGTGTTTACCAGCTCTTCCAATTACACCCCATGTGCTTTCACTATGTTTTCACAGATAATAGCCTGATAATGAATACTTGTAAGTGGTGTAAGTGCTAAAGGCTATTATTGTTATTGCAAAGCTTACATTCACACAGGAGCACAGCATCTTATTTGCTGAGCTGTCACACATTTCATCTGGTGCAACGGAATAGAGAAAATCTCTTTTTAAGATGAGGAAACAATGGATTTTGGTGTGCAATTTGCAAAAGTCTCGAGCCACCCTAATTTCTTTGCATTTTGCTAGGAAAATTGAAAGTGGTTGAAAAATGTATATAAAGCAAAAACAGAGTTTGTACAGTCCCTCTCTGGGGCAGCTTTCTTGTAATTTCTTTAAGCAGTCTTCAGGAATAGTTCTCCAGGCTTCTTGTATGACATTCAAAGCTCTTCTTTAGATGTTGGCTGCCTTTTACTTCTTTCTCTGTCGTGATGATCCCACACTGCTTCAATAGGGCTCTATGGAGGCCAGTCTGTGACTGACAGTGTTCCATTTCATGTTTTACTATCCAGTGGCTGTGTGTGCCATGATCCTGGGTCTGTGACCCAGGATTTTGTGTTTTGGACTGTTATTTAAGGTCCGTGAGATCCTTCCATTATTGAGGGTTTTGCAGTTTTGTACATTTTTTAGAGTGCTGGGTTGGTTTCTTTATTTGTATCCTCAAGCCTTCTTATTTTAGTTATCGGAGTTCTGTTCTTGGTTATTGTTATTCATATTTAATTCCTTGTGTCTCTGTGTATAGTATGCATTTCTATGTGTCTTGTTTAGTTAATTCCCATTTTATTTTGTTAGCCTTGTATTGTGCATTGTGTTCAGTTTTGTTTCCTTTGCCTTGTTTTCCCTGATTAGGTTCATCTGTGTACCCTTATGTTTTTTATTTTCCCAATTGCATCATGTGTATTTAAGCCCTCAGTTTGCCTTAAGTCTTTGCCATGTCCTCCCTCTTAGGTAGTGTGTCTGCTCTGTGTTTCCCAAAGGGTCTTAGTGTCCTAGATTACTTGGTCATGTAGGGCTTTCCAAGTTTTCTGTATGTTGTGAGTTACCAGCAATAAAGCTGAGTTTGTGTTCATCCTCTTGTGTCTTGCAATTGGGTCCAGATGCTGCCTGCCACACAGCTAAACAATGACAATTTGGGATCATCGTTATAATGAAAAAAAAAAATCATTTGCCAGTCAGATGCTTTGCAGATGGTTTTACAGGATGGATCGTTTGGATACACTCACTGTTGCACTTCTCCCCTGACCTCCTCTGTATATATTGATGACAAGTTGAACCAAAAATGTCAAATTTGGATTCTTCACTCCGTAAGACCTGTTGCCACTGGTTTTCAGTTCAGTTCTTGGATAATTTGGGATACCTCAGCCCTTTCTCACTGTTTGCCTTCCTTAAGAATGGCTTCTTGGCAGCCACTTTTCCCCTCTGACCATTTGTGATGAGGCTTCAGTAATGAGTAGATGGATCAACTCAAGAGCCAGATGCATCTCTCTGGTCCTGTGTCAGATTTTTGTTGGATTTCTTTTCCTGTTTCTAAAGGACGTGACTTTCAGTTTCTGTTCTGCTGTAGTTTTCTTTAGGCCTGACACTTGCTCGTTTGTCCTCCATTTGTTCAATTTCCTCAAATTATTTATTTATTTTTGTCAAAAGATGCAGATTGTGGCTAATAGCTCTTTGGGATTCAATGTATTGGTGCAAAAAAAATTTTATGCATGCCAAACTGTGTTATCATTGGGAATTGTTTTTTCTTGCAAATTCAAATAAAGAAATGGCAACAAATTATGTGTTTTGTTGACAGGCTGTTAATAACAAAGTGCCTAAAGGTACAATTTAGGCCTTTTGTTATCAGTGGTTCTTTGCTCAGTTTTCTGTCATTTGCTTTTTCATGCTTGAATGATTCACAGTTAAGTGGTTCTTGCTAGCACCCCACTGCCCAGCGCTGCACCTTGCTGAGGGTACTCCCAATCCTGTCCCCTAATTGCTAAAGTAAAAATAAACCATCAGCCTTTTTAGGCTGAGGGGTAAAAACTGTGCAAGAACTTTAGAAAGCCTGGAGAACTATTGCTGAAGACCCCTTAGACGTCATTGGAAGCAAAATTTATTGGCTCAATACTTCTGCACATGTAGTGTAAGTACATGTGAAAGATTTCTTTTGTCAGCACGTCTCTCCATGACTCACTGGCCTGAGTGACATCTTTGTTATATGAATCTGAAATATGTGGATCAGGGTTATGCACATCGTATCTAGATTATATTAACGGAAGAGTTACGTTAGTATAAAGATGCCCTACTAAGAAATAAGCCTCAGAACTGGGTAACAATGTGTCAGAACAAAAAACTAAACAAGTGTCTTTTCCAACTACTAGTAAAATTTGTTCTTACAGTGTTTTCACTACAATGCAATCTGCATTTTATGATTTGTTTTGCATGTACGCCTCTTTAATTATGAGCTGTACGTGTCCATTATGATTTTGTATGTTCTTGGTTATGTTCACGTTCTTGTTTGCGTATGACATGATTCAGGGATTTTGTACTGGATGTCTCTTTCTTTTAGCATAATCATGACTCACAACAGTTATTAATCCATTAAAATCCACCCCCTTTAAAAAAAAAGAATAAAAACCTGGAATAATTTTGTTTGTTGGAGTCTTATGATGGCGTAATACAGTCATTCAAAAAGCATGTTTTCTTAAAAGCAACAAAACGTGCATGTGCTATTTTTTTTTTACAAACATAGACGAGGAAAAACATACTTGGATATTTATAATGAAGAGAGAAGCAAGTACCTGGTCTGATTTTCCTTTACAAGGTTTTCTGTCAGGATGACCATAGTGTCCTGTAAGTACTTCATGAGCGGGGACACAGCCTGGAAAAATATCAAATATTAGTACCACAAAACTCCACTAATACAAGAATAGAAAGCACAGTCATTGCTACATACATCATCATTGTTGATGGAATCTGGAGACAGGCTGATGTGTTGGATGTATCTCCGTAGCTCAGGCAGCATCTGCACAGAAGCATTTACTCATAGCTGTTCATGCAGGTGAATACTTATAGTGAATATTTGTTTACATATGCTCAAGAAGTACTACAGTTGGTCTGGACTCCTTGTGTTCACCTTGTCAGTGAGCAGTGTGATGAGGCGTTTGGCTTCTCTCTGTAGGTCCAGGTCCAGGTTAAACAGCTGTCCATTCAGAGCCTTGTAAACCTGCTCCTTCCCCTCCACCCCACAGGACTCCAGCATGGCACGCTCCACACCCTGCCAGTCCAGGTCACGGGGCAGGTGACCCAGGAAAACACGCACATGCTCTATGTTGTTCAGGGCGATGCAGAGCTAGCAGAAAGCGAGGAGGAGCAAAAGAGGAGAAACAGAGGGCGGAGGTGGAGAAAAAAAAGAAGGAAAAGAAGCAGGGCTACAGAGAAGTGGAGGGGTTGAGTGTGAGTGTAAATGATTGATGACGACAAGAAGCAACTGCTTTGTTTTTGTGTGTATAACATATCTGCTCTCCTGCTGTGCTCTTTGTGTTGACAGAAAGCTTGCTGACATTGCTGACGTCATTCTGTGCCCACCCCCGGTTCTGTTTTGCTATAGGCGTTACCTGCACTGTGAAACTCTTGTGGTCTCGGCCCAGCTGGTTCCTCTCAATCTTGTGCGTTATCATCTCTGAGTAACACACAGCCTCACTGCAGAAATTCTGTAGTAGATAAAATCAGTCTCGTTATTATAGGACAGCTCTGAGTTTCCTTTATGATTTTGACTGATAAACTGTATGTGTCTTCCAAAAGTCATGTTTCTATGTGCGCAGATTATGAGTATGTGAGTGTGGCAACACTATAAGTGGCACTCACGTCTGTCAAACGTGTGACAAAGATGAAGGCCCCCGCAGAGTCTGGCCAGGCCAGCTGGACCCAGATCTCGCGTACCTGGCTGAAGCAAGCTGTCACTTCCACTGCTGAGGAGCTGTGTTTGGCTTGCTGCAAAGGCCCAAGCTACTCACAAACACCCCCCACCCCCAAAAAACATGACTTTTCAAGATTTTGTATTAGGAAAAAAATTATTTACTTACATAAAAATATGTAACATTTTATATCAGGTGCCGATTTAGAATATTTTGCAAACAGACAATGAACAAATGCTTAAAATGTTTCTTCGAGAAAAAAACAAGATATCAATTTGAAGGAGCACCACTTTGACACAGTGCAGGTGAGTGATCTATAAATAGCAGCAGCACATGAAGTGGTCCAGTGCTGCACAAGGGGAAGACCTTGAAGGGGAGATTGTCTTTTTTTTTCTCTTATGGGTGTGCTTGAAGAATATTTTTGATCACACCTTGTAAAGACAAAGTTTGTCTGCATTTGTTAATGAACTGATCAAGAAACTAGCTGATCATCTAGAATGCTAGCTTATAGACGTGAATAAATAATTTACCTGCAGATTAATGCTTTCACTTATGGTTAATACTGTACATATTTATAATGGTAATAAATCATTTACAACACATTATATAATTCTTATAATCAATTATGAAATATCTTTATTGCTGGGGGGGATCTTGGGGTCTTATAATACATTTTAATTTGTTTAATGAATAAGGATATATGACATGTTGAGCTCACATATTAGTAGCACCTTCAATTTTTTTTTTGCAGCAACATTCTAATGTGTTGCATTTTATTTGAAAGATAAATCTTTAGAAAATACAAAAGGAAAGCATTTATATATGAATACATGGAAGAAGGACCTCCTGTATGTGGTATACAGCCATATTTTATACACCTGCGCTTTCTGTACTGTTGAACTGTCTTCATTTCTCACCTTGTCTGTTTCAACCGCTTTGCGAATCCTGTCACAGGATCTGTCATGAACGATCTGCAGCCACTTGTGAATCGAGGACTTGAACCAGTTATGGAAGCCTGTCAAGGCCAACATTTTAGCATCCCTGAAAGAGAAATGCCGTCAGAACATTGTATGCAGAGCCTTTTACATTGTTACA
Organism: Bujurquina vittata; assembly: GCA_015106715.1. NCBI lineage: Eukaryota > Metazoa > Chordata > Actinopteri > Cichliformes > Cichlidae > Bujurquina > Bujurquina vittata. The sequence goes on from VUQK01001785.1 coordinate 68,985, forward strand.
TGAATAGTCATTAGAGTCAAACGGAAAACCAACTTGAGAGGAAGAAACTCTCGAAAGCCTTTGAGGATTTTCAAGGACATGAAGAGCTCAAAGATGGTCTCTCCCATTGTCTGAGTCAGTCTGGAGCTCTCCTGCTCAAGAGTGCCACACACGCGCTCCATCGCCACATTCACATCATCAGCTACCTGTCAGGTCAAAGGAACTGAGCATGTTTCATCTATTTAAAAGTTAGCAGCAACAACAACGAGACACGCCACAGAAAGACTTCATAAAGTCATGTTTACAAGGACCTTTCACATCATTTTCAGTGACATACCTGTTTTTCTAGCAGTCTGTACGATATGCTGAAGAAATCTACTTTCACTGCACTGTGAGAACAAACAAACCGACACGGTGAAATCACATGAATCCAACAACTGAGAACACAAATCAGTGTCACTGCCAGGTAGCATAGCATAACGTTCTTTAATGCTTTTTTCCCTGTCAGATGTACAACACTGACACCAAGTTGCAGAAAACAAATATTTACCTGTAGAAGAGTTTGTTGTAGATGTTCTGGGATCTCTGGACATCTGCACATACGGCATCAATCACCTGAACCAGCTTCTTCAGCTGTTCCTCCAGAGTCTGCATTGTCAGAACATAATGAACACCATCCTGGATAGGAAATCTCAAGGTACAGTGAGCGAAATTACAAGACGTTTAGATTTCTATGATTTATAACCAAAACAAGCTTACGCCATCCTCTGGTTTATATCGAGCGATTAAACTCTCGTACCACTCAGCAGTTCCCTTCTGTTGAAACGATCAAAAGGAGAATAAATAGGTAAAGTAAATGGCTCTTAATGAATGTTTAGTTTTTCGTAAAACACTCTATGTAACCTTAAAGCTTCAAGTGTTAAAGACTATTACTTCTTCATTTAAAACTAATCTCCATATTTCCATATTTTATTGGTACTTTGCTACTTCAACACCCACGGATATGCAGTGCATTGCTGCACTCTGCATAATAACCAACTACTTTATTAGATACATCTGTTCAACTGCTCAATAACACAAATATCTAACCAGCCAATCACATGCCAGCAACTCAAAGCATTTAGGCATGTCAAGGTGACCTGCTGAAGCTGAAACTCAGCATCAGAATCGGGAAGAAAAGGGATTTAAGTGACTTTGAATGAACAGCATGGTTGTTGGCACCAGATGAGCTGGTCTGAATATTTCAGAAACTTCTGATCTGCTGGGACTTTCCCACACATCCATCTCTAGGGTTTACAGAGAATGGTCGGAATGGTGCACTCCTGTCAGCTAACAAAACTGAGCCACCAAAATGGGAAAATAGAAGATTGGAAAAAACAAAACAAAAAACTAGGGTCAGAATTTTGCATAACATGTCCTGCATGTTATCCTTGTCCCAGCAGAATAACATGCCACACAGCTCAAATCATCACAAGCAGGTTTCTTAAACATGAAAATCAATTCACTGCATTCAAATAGCCTCCACAACCACCAGATCTCAATCCAATAGAGCATCTTTGGGATGTGGTGGGATGGGAAATTCCCATCATGGATGTGCAGCTGACAAATCTGCAGCACCTGTGTGACATCATCACGGCAATATGGACCAGAATCTGTGAGGAGTGTTTCCATCACCTTGTTAAATGTATGACATGTACCTAACCTGGTACTAGCAAGGTATACCAAATAAAGTGACCAGTGAGGATACGTTCTCTGTTCTGTTTTCATAAGGTACATGCAAAGCAAACTTTGATATATGAAGGAGAGCAATTTCATCCATCTACTGCATAAAACCTCTACTGGTCAAAAACTTCATGGGCCACCTTAAAGTGAAGTATGAAACAAATATCTATGGTTTTTGTTACCTTGATAGCAGTAGTGATGTCCAGATGCAGGTCATTTCGAAGAGGACATACAGTCTTAAAGGCACGCATGTTTTGCATGTACCCAATCCCCCTGACATTCACAGACAGAAAAGGCCAATGATAATGCATGAGTGTAATTATACTAATAAGTAATCGTACAGTGATAAATAATGTTCTTTAGACCTCAGCAAATGTAAATGATTTAGCCATTTCACTTTAATTGTATGCAGGAATCTGCATAGCACCTATGTGGAGAAAATGAGAACGATAACTTTAACTGTTAGGTGAGTCATTTATGTGTGTGTGTGTGTGTGTGTGTGTGTTTCAGACAAGTGTAGAAAAGAGCTCCCTTGAGGTGCTGGGCAGAGCTTGACTTCTTACTATAGAGGCATCTATAAAAAGCCAGTCTCCTCGAAATTAGTCCGAACAGTAAGCTGGTTTTAATTGGTGCAATTTAAAAGTAACATGACTCCCTATTTCTGTGTTCTTACTTTCTTCTTTTGGTCACTGCTGGCTCTAAGCTAAAGCCAAAGGATGGTGATTCTTCTCTTGTTGATCTAGGTTTTATACATCAAAAGATGATTTCTCATGATTTTATGGACACCCAAGACTTCCAGTTAAATTTTCCCCTTGCTGAGTGCATTAGTCAGGTATTTGAAACACTGTGTGGAGTTTGTAGAGATTCACGGTGTCTACAAAGAAATCTTTAATTTTCTTTGCTGAAAATCTACACATTTTGGTTCTGAAAGACGGCCTATGCTCTCAGACTTTGACAAAAGGGCTCACTCACCAGTCTGTACGATGATTTGGTAGCATACCATCATATCCATAAGGAAAATTACATTACATCAACCACCAATATGACAGTATGCTGGCACAAGTAGCTGCTATGTTTCAGTGTTGTACAACAAATTGGGCTCTGAGGAACAAGTGTTACATTTCCTTTGACATGAGTAATGAACAATGGCATTTAAAACATTTTCAGCGAGTAAGGAACCCAACACTGCTTCCTCCACAGAGTGTGACTGACTGCTTATAGTCTCTCTGTGTTTGTTGGGGTGAATGGCTGAACATGTTGTTGCTATGAGAGCATGGGCGAGTGCGTGATGTGATGGTGGTGTGCCTTTACCTCAGCATGAGCTCGTAGCGTGTAATGGCAGCAGCACTGGTGCAGGGGAAAACCTGACGCATGTTCTTCATCAGGCACAGGCAGTGCTCTGTGTACAGTCTGAAGCTGTCTGACAGCTGCCTCTCCTGGACACAGGAAGGGCCCTCAGTTATAGCTTCCAGTACACTGGCTGTGAGACATTTTTGGCTGAACCAAAAACCTTGATGAATGTCAGTGAGGAGCTGAGCTAATGAGGTGACTGTGTCTAGATGATGAAAGGTGTTTTTTTTTTTTCCTGTTGGGAGAGCAATGGTGTAGAACCTACTAGGTCTCCCCGCACAGTGGGAGGGTCCCATTCTGCATCGATAGTCCTCAGGAGGCGCAGCAGCAGGGAGTAGCACACCCTCTGGGTCCTATGGTGGCTGCTGTAGCACTGCCAGCGACTGCATTAAAAATAAAACACGCACCTTCCACCTGATGCTAAAGCTTTCATATAACATTTGATCAATTTTATTCCATCATTAATACTCACATAATAGCCTGTTGGAGAGGTGAGAGATCAGTTTGCACAGCATGGTGAGTTAGCACAGTCCATGCTGGAGGAGAAACCTGGCCGTTCCAGTTGTATGGCTCTCGCTGGAAATACATGTGGAAGATTAGTCATTTCAACCACACTTCAACCAATGTTAAAAGAATCTCTTTGGACCATTCGCACACTTTTGATACTTATTTTCTAAACTGGCATACAGTCATTTTAGCCCTGTGATAGACTGGCAAACTATCCACGGTGTACCTTGCCTTTCACTGTGACTGCTGGCATAAATCAGTCAGGCCCATTATAGTCAAAAGAAGATTATTTCCATCTGTATGAGCTTATATTTAATAATAAAATTAAATTATACGACGGTAATACAATTAAATAGACAAAATGAAAAAAATAACATTGTTGCAAAAAAGTGTGTTTAGAATAAATCTGGAATTAAATTTAGAATAAAGGAAACTCACCTTCACATGAGCATGCTCATACTCCACAATCTGACTCAGCAGTTTCTTGTGAATGGAGACATTTGTCTCCTTCTTAGACAAAGCTGTGTCTCTCTGAAGGTCAAATGAACAGAGGCTATAAGTCTTCATATTTTACATAGAAAACACACACACACACACACACACACACACACATATATATATTTAATTTTATTTTTACTTTTAATACCTGGCTGGTGAAGAGCTTCAGGATGAGGTGACATTCTCCCTGGACTTTAGATGCACTTGATCGTGGCTCAAGTTTGAACCAGGTGTCGTAGCCCATAACAGGGACCTCCTGAAGAAAGGAACCGGCCCAACATACTGCCAGTGAAAACTTTCACATTATCCCCTTTATTATATTTGAGTCTGTGTGTGATTTTTGAAGATGCAAGGGGCAGAGACTTTTTAGAGACGAGTTTAAAGACCTGGGGTCAACATCTCAAGCAATAGGCAGTGTGCAAGAGAAGTGAAGAAGAGAGTGCAGGCAGGGTGATGTGGGTGCAGACGAGGATCAGTCTGACTGGTGACAGAACGACAGCAGCAAACAAACAAGAAGGTTTACAGGACAGTAGTGAGACCTGCTTTGATGTAAGGTTTGGAGACAGTGGCAGTGACCATAAAACAAAACAGGAACTGGAGCTAGAGGTGGCAGTGATGAAGATTTTCATTGGGAGTAATCAGGAGGGAGAGGATTAGAATGAGCATAATTGAAGGACAGCTCAGACAAAGTTAGAGAGGCAAGGCTGAGATGGTTTGTACATGTGCAGACGAGGGATAGTGAATATATTGGACAAAGGATGTTGAGTGTAGAGTTGCCAGGTGGGAAGAAAAGAGGAAGACTCATGGATTCATGGACTGAAGGAAGATATAGAAAGGTTTGGTGTGACAAAAGAAGCTGCTGGGGACAAGGTGAGATGAAAGCAGATGATCCAATGTGGTGGCCCCTAAAGGAAGCAGCTGGGAGAAGGGCTTGTGTTTGATTTCTCTATGGAGACAATTTGAACACTCACATTCAAAGGAATATTGATGCATCCGAGGAAGTCATCTGCGTTCTCCTCAGAGCCTGATGATGCAGATCCATTGGCACGCACCGACTTTGCTATTTGCTTAAAATACCTAAGAAGAAAATGCAGTGCACAAGGAGAACGGTAAATGGAAAGTTCTCAGTTTTTCAGCATTCAGCTAACGCCTTTATCCGTGTGATTAACAATTAACGCCACTGCCTTTATCCACTGATGCCAGCTGACCATTCGTCCATTTTTTGTTGAAATAAAATTGCACATTTTGCACCACGGGATTAGGGTCCTTTAATCCCTTGGTTATGGTTGACATTCTCAGGTTTTCATTAGACATGTCTGCTATTTATTAGTCTCCCTGCAACCTCGCTGATCTCCACGTGTTCTCTGTGTGCACAGATTTATTGGCACCGGACTTTCCTGTATGTCAGTCTTTCAAAGGGCAAACACCAAATGATGCAGTAAAATGAACAAGCAGGCTGGTGTCAGCTATTTGAACATGTGCAGACAAACCGTGTCTCTATACTCATCAGCTGGAACTTTGAGCATAATTCACATGGAAATGACCCTTTGATTGACAAATTTAATGACTGACATTTTTATTCTTGTAATGCCAACTGGATTCATGATTTAACAAGTTATGTAATTGACTCTCAAATTAGAAAAGATGCAAAAAAAAAAAAAAAAAAAAAACTGATTTTTAAGCATTTCTAACAAAACCACACTAGAAACATAGAATTAGCCAGCG